>JAPTHA010188185.1:0-12199 GCA_029814585.1 Gymnapogon annona | reverse complement strand
CCCAAATTTCCAATTATAAAATTATAGGTGTTGCTTCATAGGTTGAGGCTTCAAACACATTTTCCAACAGGCTTCAACCAAATGCAACATTTACACAATTGGCAGTTTAGACAATTTCAACAACCTTTCAAAATCACATTTAAGACATCTCAATCACTAAATTGAGGATATTAGATTTTTATTTTTAAGAATCTAAGAGCCAAGATAAACACATATGCTTCCATTAGTAACTTTAAAGCACAATAGCTAGTAGGATACCATGCATCTGGAATAGTTGGGTCAATAAAAGTCAGATTCAACAGGCCATTTCCAGAACTGGTCACTTGGGCCACATCTACCTTTAGGGACAGCTGAAGGGGAAATGCCAGTTCTTTCATGAAGAGGCAAAGCACTCAGTCTGGGAATGTCATCTGGTACCAATGCTCGAGGTTGCCCCAGCACCACGGATGCAGCACGGCAAACATGCTTGATCCGTGGACCTCCTGCTCTGCGGAACTCCTGACACAGTGGGGAGATGAGCTGTGGCTAGAAATGAGAAAAGAAAGTGTCTGGAATTGACTAGCAGCTTTGTTACCATTAACTACAAATATTATTTTAGACATGAACAAAAAAAGATTTCCTCCAACTTGGTCTTTTTGTTGTATGCTTACTTGTTGAGGTGGCTCTGTTTTGACTGGAACATTAGATTCAAGCTGAACTCTCTGCTTCCTCCTCTGTCTCTTTGAACTCAGATCTCTCGACCTGGCACCAGTTGCACCAGATAGCAGCTACAGGATGAAGGAAAGTGTAAATCAGGGTGTTAACAAAGTTCACGGGTTAGGTCTTGAATAAATATATTGCTTTGCAAGCGCAGATGTTTATCAATGTCCAAGTGACTTCATAATGAAGAACTTGAGTCAAAAACGACTGAAAACATACCCCAGACGATTTTAGCTGTTTCTGTTGATCAATTTTAAAGAGCTGGACCTTGGCTTTCCTGAGCAGATTGAACATTCTTTTATTTGCACCGGTGAGACGTGCTCTTTGTGAAGCTCCTTTCTCCACAGACACCGGACAATCTCCTCCACCACCACCACCACCACTTGAACGCTGCTGTTGTCCTGACTGCAGTTTCCCTAACTGCAGTTGCCCTGACTGCAGTTGCACTGACTGGAGTTGCACTGACTGGAGTTGCACCGACTGGAGTTGCACCGACTGGGGTTGCACCGACTGGAGTTCCCCTGTTGACAAACGTTCAATATCATCATGAGGTGAATGTGTTCTGTTGAAATTAAAAGATGATCAGTTATTATGATGCATACCTGACAGAGGTTTGGCAGTGTCTTTCCCCACTGACTGTTCTCTTTGACTACGCTGGAATGCAAGAGACTTGGAGTTCATAGTCCTAACACAGACGGCAACTTTTCTCACAACTCCTGGAGTGTCAAGGTCTTCTATCTTAAGTTTGGATTTGTCTTTCTCTGCATCTGTATCCCGCTGCCTTAGACTAATGCTCATGGCCTCATCATCAAGTCCTTCTGCTAAATCAACAGGTGTCTGAGGAGGCTTAGTGACGCCATCTCCCTCCGGTCTGCTCTTGGGAATTCCTGTGTGCAGTTTCTTAAGTTTGTGATAGATCTTGAGGTGAGCAGTTTGTTTACTAAATTTAGGGAAAGTCTTCCTTTTCTGGACATCGTGAAAGTCCAACGGAGGTTCTGTGGGCTTATCAATTGGCGGAGATAAAAACAAATCCTCACATTTGTTCTCAGGTGGGTTGTCCAGTGTATAGACTTGCTCGCTAGACTCTTCAGGCATATGCCACTTGAAGCCTGAGTTCTTAAAGAAAGCCCTCTTCTTTTCACTTTTGCCACTTTTACCCTCAGAAAACAAGCTTTCAGCTATGTCAGTGGTGTCGTCTAGGTCCTGAGCTGAAAACAAATCAACATCCAGCTGTGCTTCACTGAGTATGTCCTCTTCATCAACTGGCAGGATAGGGGATATTGCTCTGACAGCACCATCATCTCGTTTCTTTGCTGGACGTATTTGCAAGCCCAGCTGCACACCCTTCTTTGGGGAGTTTCTTCGTGGCAGTACTGACATTCCAACGTCATCCATAAACCTTTGTGGAGTCTTGATCACACGTGAGGATCTGGCACTTACAACAGGCATGATGAAATGTTTGATATTTTTCACAAACTTGGATTTACCAGGCTGAGGATCTACAACATCTGGCTGTACCGCATCAACTAATGTGTCGCTTTCTTCCTGCTTTAAATTATCCTTGGCAATTTCCATTTCCATCAGTTTAGAAATGATTTTGGATTGTGATTTGGGTCTTTTAGAGCCAATGAACTCAAGGCCTGACGGTCTTTCTCCGTAATTTTTATGTACTCCAACTAGTTTAGGACTTGATGCTGGTGTGGTAGCTACTAACTGGGTGGAAATTTCACTTTCCTCCTCAATGATATCTTGACTTTCTGATGAGTTAAGTGGTGCAAACTTGCCATCCCTGCTCCTGTGCCTGTGCTTCTGGCGCTGCCCAATCAAATTTTTGCGCCTCTTTTTAACTTTTTTGGATGATTTTGTTTGTTGGCACGTCAGTTTTGGATCACTAATAGGAATTTCTGTTACTTCTGACGGTTGGCTGTCAATTAGCTGAATTTCCATTTCCTCTTTTACTGGAGGCTGGATCTGCTCTTTTTCTACTGATACAATGTCCGGTGGTGCCTCCACTTCAGTGCACACATCTTTTGTTTCTGGCTGACTAACCTCTTCTATTACCGGCTGACTATCTTCCTTTTGCACAGACTCTGTGTTGGTAGCTTCAGCTGTGGCCACTTCTGTAATGACAGCAGTTTCAGGAGCGACACTGGCCTTCTTCCTTTGTACAGTCCTCTTTTTCCCTGAATAATTATTTCTACATCTTTTAGGTTTAGAAGGCACAGGTAAAGGTTTGGCCTCATTGATCGGTAGTTCTACCTCATTCTCCACCTTCTGTGGAGAAACTTCACCTGGCACCTGTGCTGGTTCCTCAACGTTTTCTGAGGAATTCTGATCAGGAACTTCAGCTGACTTTGCACTGATCTCCTCAGACACCTCAGAGGAGTCTACAGCCAAAACCTGACAAGATGTTTCGGGAAGAACTTGTGAGCTGGAATCTTCAGTTGAAACCTGAGAAGAATCTTCAACATCAACCTGTGGAGCCTCTTTTTCCTGTTGATTTGTCCTGACCTTCCGTTTTGGAGTCGCAATTGGCTTTTCACTGACAGATTTTGTTTGCAGTGTTTCAACGCTTGATGTCCTCCTCCTAAGTCTCCGTGTTGGTGTAACACTTTCATCCTCACACGGCAGCTTATCCACAGTAACTTCACTTGGGTCTTTCTGAAAATCCTCTTTCTTTTCAGGGACAGGACTAACTTGTTGTATTAGGAAGGATGGTTTTGAGCTTTTATGTTTACCAGGGGACGAAACTTTTTTAATTTGAAGAGGTGGAACCTTCCCGCAATCCAATTTAGTGATTTCTTGTGGAGACATTTCAGTTACTTGTTCCGGTTCCACTTCAGCCTGTACAGGAGGCTTCTCACTAAGTGAGATGTCAGTTTTGTTTTGGGAAGACTTCTCATTACTGTCCGTATCCTTATTACTCTCCTCTGGCGCCGAGTTATCCAGTGTTGGTTTCTTATCTCTTCCCGTGAAACTCTTGTTGACACTAATGTCACACAAAGTGGACTGATCCACCTCACTCACAGCCTTCTCTGTTACTTTGACAACAGTTTCAGTGGCCTGCGTCTGACCCCCTTCCCCTCCTCCTCCACCTGACTTTACTAATGTTAAAGTCCAGATATATTTTCTTCTTTTTTTCTTTCGAGTTGAATTCTTTCCACTGGACTGTGCATCATACTTGGGGTTTCTAATCTTTATCAACTTTAAGCTTGGGATCTTATCTCCCTCATTTTTCAAAGGCAAACCAGGCTGCACAGTTGTGTCAGTCTCCCCCATTGATGATGGATTATTGTCATCTGGTAGTGTAGCATCCTTATTCAGCCTCCTGCTTTGCCTTCGCCTCTCATTTCTTATTGGCGGTTTGGTCTCCTCAGATTTAGAAACATCTAACTTTGACTCCGCCAATACAGCCTCGTTACTACTCAAATTCTCTGGTTCAGCAGCAATGTCTGAGACTTTTTTGGAGAGTGGGTGAGTGACTCTACTACTTCTACGAGTCACAAGCTGATTACCCTCGGAACTTTTTTCTGTTGCAGTGTCCTTACGTTTTGCTTTCTTTGTGTTCGTTTTTGCCTCTTCAGGCCCACTCTCTTTTACAGGGTCAAGCTGAGCAACAGATTTCTTCTCTTTTGGTTTTTGGTCATCCACCACTGCTTTGGTGTTGGTCTGGCAGACAGGCTCCGTTGTCTTGGAGGCAGATCTTCCACGCCTTCTTGCAGGTAATGTCCCTCCTCCTTTATCTTCTGCACTATGTCCATCATCATGAGGTTCAGCTTTTAATTTTACATGGGCACTTGAAATCTGGTCATCCTGAATGTCCTTGGCTTTAGGCTGATCCTTACTTTCTTTCACCTTCAATTTCTTTGCAGCTTTCTTGTCAGGTTCCTTTACGGTTTTCACTTTCTTTTTGGCCACTAATTTTATAGTAATCCTCGGTGCTGCTGATGAGGCTGTGCTCTTCGTAGATGCTCGATCCATAGTGTTTTTTCCTTTCAAACCTTTCTTGCAATCCTTTGTAGACGATGCCTCGGGAGATAAACGAAGTATCTTGTCCACTGGTTTTTCATCTTTTGCAAGATCAGGCACTGCATCCACATTGGGTGGTTGCTTCACGGTTGGTGTTTTAGATTTGACACCTTCACCTACAATAAAAAAATAAATAAAACCACTTGGGATTAGAGCAATATTTAATGTATGTACAGTTTTTAATCATACTCAACATTTTTATGATCAAGAAAAAAATATGTATTCACCTTTGTAAGGGTTTTGTCGAGATCCTTTGGAACCTTTTCTCTCCGCTTCAAATCCTCTGAAGTCATCATCACCCTTAAAGAAAAATAACAGGCATTAAAATAGGACAAACAACTCAAGAAAAAGCACTGTGAAAAAAGGTTACTATAACATCAGTGAATAATTCTACAGCCCACTGAATTCTAGACACTGATAGACGCATGCATTGTCAATACAACTTATACATATTCTGTGGCGTTCTGCATGAGGGCTACACATACAGAGTACAATGACAGTGGGGAAAGACCCTGGGCAGTAACAATTACTATTACTTATTGCTTACATTGACAGCTATTGGTCAAACAATCTAGCTGAATGCATTTGGACTGTTTGTGTAATATGGCCCAGAGCCCTGCAGAAAATCTATGCACACATGGGAAAAATAAAAACAGTAAATCTACACAGAAATGTCTCTACAGCATGCAGCTCTAATTACAATATCTTACAAACAACCGATAACAACATGGACAAGGGTAAAACTAAAATAATGCCCAACATAGACAACACACCAAATCACTCAACAATTCACACACATCTTAAAGGATAATTGCTATTTCTAATTGGAAACTATTTAGAAACGACGGTATGTATTTTATTCAGTCAGATAAAATCTAGGTTCTAAGGCAACACCGAAAAAGTTTCTATATTAACGAAAATACACCTGTACGGATGCATTTAGAGGTACGCATAGCCTATGCAAACTTTTCAAGATGCAGTGACAGAATCAAAAACGTAAACTAGATTATTAATCTCCTCTAGGATCAGACCTAAAACGATTTTTTTTTCCGAGTAACGCCTACAGTTCCAACAGTTTAACTACCTGCAGCATAAAGCATGGGTGAGGTACAAAAATACGATTCCCACACATGACACTACATTGTTGTCAGTCTACGAACACTTCCGCTGATGTGTTCCAACAAGTCTCGGATCTGAACACATGCACAGATATTGTTTTTGCAGTTATTCACAGCCGTTAAAGCTGTAGAAACGTATACTATGAAATTAGCCGCCCTCTTTTTAAAAGGCAATACAACTCACATCTGTCTACCAAAGTTACCTTACGTTACGTTAACCGTAACATAAGGTGAACAATGTGGGGGTCAAAATAATTGAATTGTGCCTGCAATTAGTATATGCAATGCACAATAGATCTATGTTTTGTCTGTTTTTTTTATGTCGCCCACCCTGTCCACATCTGGACAGTATGGATACAAATAGTTAGCTGTTAGCCACTGTGCAGGGTACTGAAGCGCTAGCCTACTCGCTCTTTGTGTTCGCTACTACTAGCTAGCTACTACGCTGGCCCAATATAATGAGCGGGCCAGAGATGAAATAATTACGATCGCCACTAAATGTTTCTCACCTACGGTTCAACATGCGCACAATGTACTGGCTTCTGTTACGTGAACACAAATTGAAACAAAGGCAGAAGAGTGTTAATATTACTTAGAGTACTCTGCTGCTCTGGTGAAGTATTATTTCGCGTTGCGACTGTCCATTAAATGTCATGGAAAGCTGCACTCCGCTACCGTTAGCCACTCAGTTAGCCCGAAAGCTACAACATTAGCCTAGCAAAGGGATGTTGACATTTCACCATGGCACTAACCAGTCACACTGCTGCGGACAGCATTCATTCATGAACATTGAACAATCACACAAAATGTAAAAAAATGAGATAAAGATACTAACTCCTGGGTGGGTTTGGGACCTCACCTCTTCGCTCGCACTAGAGCTGTATCCAGCCTGGCCAAGGATCTTGTGGCTCGCCTCTATCCCAAGTAAGCGCAAGTGAGACTGGTCTTCGTTTAACGATAGAACCAGGTTTGGGGGCCTTTGGCCTCCATTCGTCACATCATCAGCTTCTAAGCCTGACCGCCCGAGTTGCCATCGCTTCTCAGAGCGCAAACGACTGCGAGAAGACCAAGGCCGACCGGGAAAACGACCTCTGGCAGTAACGGTTCCACCTTGGCCTCCTACGGCAGCCGCGGTTGCTGATCCGCATCCCGCTGCCGCCATCATTGCTTCAACAACAACACACACCGATGGCTAACACTTCGAGGAGAGACAAGAGGGAAGGCGCGAGATGGGAGGGGGGAGCCGCAATGCTGCAAGGGAAAGTGAGTTTTTTTGCCGATGCGATTCTGACGGACCTCTAACTCTCTCACCTTAAAGTCGGTTGACCTCTAGTGGCCGTTATGTGGCGGTTCAACATTCAAAAACGGTATATTGTTGTATATCGAGCCATACGTTAACCGTACTGTATGTCAAAACGAGAACAACACTTGCAATCGTCATAATTATTAACAACAAGCTTGATTGGTAGACAAAAGAGTTATAAAATAACTGACCTTTGTAAAAAAAAAAAGGTGCAATGAGTTAAGTTAGACAGAAGAACTCTGACAAAAATAAGCAATCAATAAACGTTCCTTTAGTTGCTATTTCCTTTTTCGGCGTTTCTTTACCCCCTGATAAAAATATACTAGGAAAAAAAATGAATTGTGTTAACGTAGAACAACGTTGTAACCATACTCTGCATATAATAAACAATCTGGATTCACAACACAACACATATTTTCGAACGCTTATTTCCACGAAATGTACAATAGGAGGTGATATAAACTTCAGCTTTGGTTTGTAACAAGTATCGTTTTGAGTTTTAAAAGATACCAAGTTTAGCAAGAGACTATATATATTTTTTTACCTTACAATACAACGTCATTTGTATTGTTATAAGTTTCGGCTTTTAGCAATACAATATCATTCATATCCGGAGGGTGGCGGTCACGCGCCAACGAATTTTGCAACTTCCATTTAAACAACGAAGAAGAAAAATCCGGAAGAACCGCGATATAGAGGAAGAACGGGAAAGTGTTGTTTCTACAGCTCGATTTTCCAATTATTAGGTAAGTTATTATTACTCAGTGTAGCATCATTTTAAACTCAGTGTATCATAGAGTAGCTTAACGTAGACTGAGAACATGGATGCAGACAGCAGATACTCTAGTAATTAGTCAAATTAATTGGAGTAAGCTAACGTTAGGCTACGCTAACAAAGTGACAACGATAGCATCAGCTGAATCAGCTGACCGTGGAAACTGTGTTGGAGTTTGTCATCAAATCTGGATACGAAATATTATATGACAATTCATTATTGGTATCAGTCCAAGCATGATGGCGAGTGATGATCATGTACACTCGACCTGATTCTGTTAGTCCTCGGGTTTCTGCCACAACTAGGCTCAGTAACCTATTTTTTCTTTGAATTCTTCCTTTTCCCACAGGATCGTTTTCAGAGCCACAGAAATTCACAATGAACTTGGAACGACTGCCCAACGAGGAGAAACTCAGCCTATGCCGAAAATATTATTTAGGTAGTAACATGACAAAATGAAATATGACAGCACCAACTCTCACATATTAATAATATTACCCATACACTTTGGTTTGTAATGCATGGATACATTTATGTATGTGAATGTCTTGTGTACAGTTAAAAAAGAGGAAGCTACATGTGAATTAACATATCAGCAATTTGCAGTAAATGTAACTAGTGTTTTGCTTTGTTTTTATTTCAGGTGGCTTTGCATTTCTTCCATTCCTGTGGCTTGTCAATGTAGTGTGGTTTTTTCGGGAGGCCTTTATCAAGCCAGCCTACACTGAGCAACTTCAGATTAAAGCCTGTGAGTAATAAAACAATTGTGTAAAGCAGATTTTTAAAAATAAAAATATAACAGGAAAATTAGAGATAAACACATTTTCACACATATTCACACAGTTGCATTTGGGTCTTCTTTTGGCTCTTCCCTTCAGGGGTCGCCACAGTGAATCCCTTTTCACAAATAATAAAAAAACACAAATTTTTGTCAAAAATCACAAAAGTTGCATTTGGGTAAAGCGCCTATATTTCACATTTGCATATGAGGAGCCTTTTCCCAAAGCATGCTTGTAGAATTAGTGTTGCCAAAGATATAGAGAATAGATTTTCCTCCTTTTTATACTTTATTGTTGTTTAGTGATGTTTAGGGGATATAACAGAAGACAAATCTCTCTAGCAGTGTTCAGCAACTGTTCTTACTAATAGGTTACTGATGTGTTATACACTCCAGTCAACAAAATATTGTAGTTACTGTGTGACATACCATATCCCTGTCTTGATCTATTTTTTTTTTTTTTGGTCTAGATGTGAAGCGATCAGCCCTTGGATTGCTGTTATGGGTTGCAGTACTCACAACATGGATTACCATTTTCCAGCACTACAGAGCAGAATGGGGGGAGGTGGGGGACTACCTCTCATTTACAACTCCACTGGGTATTCCATGAGAATGATGACACATCTTTTTTTAAAGTAAAACGAGTCATTCTACTGGACCAAAGAAAATTCTTCCTTGAACTGAAGTTGAGTTTTTCTGGAACTAAATTGAACACTGACATTCTAATTCTTCCTGTCTTAAACAAAACTGTACTACTAGAAAATTTGAGTTTAGCCAGAAGTTCTTTGGTCAGTGGCCTGTGGAATAGGCATATTAAAATTCTATCACAGGCAAGTGTAATCATCATGTACAGTTTATAGATGTGTAAAAGTTACAGCAGGCTCCATTTTCCTTCTATTTGTTTTCCGAATTGTAATTTTCACATCTTTTCCACTATTGTGGAAGATCATTTTGTATATGACTGTGCACCATAACAGTTTTTCACTTGTCAACAATGAAATAAAAAAAAAATCCTTATGACTGTGTTTTCCACCTGTTGTTACTCAATAGTAGTACACTTTATATTTATTTTTAGATCTCTGGACATTGAAATTGTGGACTAGTGACTCATGAGCTGTGTATTGTTAGTTTATATTTATATATAAACAAACACCTAATATTTTACATCCTGGACAATCACTGCCGCCTGTTGTGAAACTCAGTATCTTAATCCCATCAAATGCCCCATCTTCTTTATCATCATATATTTTTAGTCACAACAGTCAAAGCTTAAATGACATGTTCTGCATTACTAACAGGGAGAACATGTTCCTGCTGTAGATAACTACTGACTTCACTGTTGTACACTGTGCCAAGAACAAATCATGAGTATCAGCATGTACTTTACAGGATTTAATGACTTGTTTGGTAAGTGATTTATTAGTTGGAGAAAAATGAAAAAAAAAAGATCAAGTGTTGTCATACAAACAGTGTCACATACAGTATGTACTTTATATCCAATACTATATTTTTTTTATCTCAAAATGTCAAAGATGGAACTTTATTGATCCCACCATGGGGTAATTTGTGACTTTCATCTACCCTTTATAAAAGATTACAGGACTTGTATCCTGGGAAAATGAATGGTTCCATAAAGGACAACTATATTTTCTGTACGTTGATTAGATTAGATATACCTTTTTATATTTTTCAAATATTTATTTTTATTTGTCCTACGAGAGGAAATTTCAGATGGTCCATTGGTTATAATCTAGAATGTAAAATTATATACCTACTTTAAGATAGTTATATTCTATCTCAGCTATGATATTCGAGGGAGTATTTGTTCCATTTACTACTGTCATAAAACATTGAAAAAGTCAATTATTTAAGAATTATTCTAATTATATTAATTATATATTTATAATTAAAATGTCATAAAACATCATCAAACACATGTTTTCCTCAGTATAAGTGAATGATATGCGTGGAATTGGCTGATTATCACACGTGCCTCGGCATGTGTTTGGTAAGGCCTGCTGTCACTGTCTGTCTCTGCAAATCACTGCATCTTTTGAACTTATTTTTGGACGGATCTTCCTGACAACTGACCTTAAGCATGTCGTCTAACAGGCCAGAACGCCACATGCACGGTCTGCTCGTAACCGTACTCGTGTCACCACATGGAGGAAAGTGAATGGCGCCGTAATCTCGGTAATAGGTAATAAACACACTGATTGGCCATAATCCTGCGACAGCTGTGTCACTTCCAAAACAGTTCTCTCCCTCAGCCACCATGGCCCTGCCCCAACACCCATGTGGAGGCTACTCATAACAACCCCAGGACAAAACAGAGGCAAGGTGCCCTACTGTGAATTCCCAACTCATTATGTAACTCGGGTATAAAACACAGCTCGTTGCAGTCAGAACATCCCGAGACAGCCAGACGCTCCAGTTCACCCCTATCAACGCACTCAGAGATTAACAGGCAAAACACAAGGTGAGTCATAGACACAGCTATACGACCAATCACAACATTGGCATGTAATATACCATTTCAATACTTTATTTTAATTATTGTATTTACATTAGTAGATCTGGAATGGATTTCATCCTACCACCCATTACTCCAGATGGAGGTATCCCGTGGGAGAAATATTTGTCACCTCTTATACCTCGCCTTAACGGGACATACGGACAATACAACTGGAACCCCAAATTGTTGATTCCAGAAAGTGACAATATCAGCTCTGCCGAGGTAAGTGACGATGTGATGCTATGTTGAAGTGTGCGACACGTACTGTACGTACATCAGCGGTAATTTAATAGCTAACAACTCTTGGTACAAAATAATGTGTTATCGAGATGCTGATTTATGACTCTAAAGTTCAAACACATGCATTGTTATATGCCATATCAAATGCTGGTTATCTTGGTTTTTTTTAATATTTAAAATTTTATTGCTCCCACCATGAGGAAATTGCAGTGTTTACAGCAACTAATTGGACAAAAACAAAGTGCAGAAGACAGAACATTTAAGAGTAAAACAGGAAATATAAGAGTATATGCTATTTACGTTGCTTACACATCTTATGGGTTTATCCATGTGATGACATTTGCTTGATGTGTTAGGTGAACTGTGACGACAGTGGATTTACAGTTCAAGTTGATGTCAAATACTTCAGACCGGAGGATCTGATGGTCAAAGTGATCGGAGACTTTGTGGAAGTGCAAGGGAAGCACGAGGAGAAAAAGGTGGGTGTCCTACTAAGTGTTGTGGTTCATCCATTCTATTGAAAAGCCATGCACTGTGTTGAACTGTGTTACACTGATGTGCAGTATTTTCACTGTTTATAGTACTGTTTACATTATTACATTGTTCATCTTAATTTTATTGTTTATATTGACTGTGTGTGTTGTCATATTTGCACTGCAGTTACTCTCGGTTACATCAACTGTGCACTTTTCTATTTTCCATATTTATTTGTGTTATCAGCTGACAATTCTATGACATTTCG
>JAPTHA010188030.1:0-12214 GCA_029814585.1 Gymnapogon annona | reverse complement strand
AGCGTAATACAATGTACAGCATTATGATTGAAAGTGAAGAGATTTTCGTGAGTTCCTATATGTATTGGTGTAACTATGTATTTTATCCCAGCGACAAGGAAATATTTTGAAAATGCCCCATAAAAGTGCTTTATTTTGAATTTGACCTTGAAAAATCTGTAATATGAAAAAAAATGACCTTTTGTAACATGAAGTGCAAAGTGTACTTTATATGCTCACCCAGATATTTTTACAGTTAAATGTAGTATTTATACAACATATGACCTGAGATGAACTTTACATACATAATGCTTTGGGTGCATTGAAAAGCATTGTATGAATCTAATACATTATGATTAATATGTCCCGTAAGACAAATAGACCAAAACTATATTTGAACTTGTCTGTCTCCATTTTGTCATTTGATATTTTCTACTCAGGGCCGAGTCCCCTTCATCGTACCAGACAAAGTCCTGTGGCCCCAGCTCTGTGAGGCCCTCAACATGAAGTACAAGGCAGAGATGCACAGTGGGCGGGGCTTGACGGAAGACAACCTGGTGTTCCTCGCACAGAAAGCATTTACAAGCAGTAGCAACAACCCTGAAGATTATCACAACATGACCATATCTTGGGCCCAGTTCAACCGGGTCAGTGCTGTCCACAAGTCCACCATCACACAAACAGACAAAAGCATCACAACCACACGAGAGCTTTGTTCTGACTGAACAAAAGCATCATACGCTGGAAACCCAAGACCATACTCAAATATGAAAACTGCTTAGGAACACAGTACTGCAGAAAGAAAAAATATGCAAGATGTAAGTTTGGACTGTGACAAGATAAAGAAATGACAAAATACTAGAAAGGGAAATGATAATTAGAAGTTAGAAAGCCTTTATTGTCATTATACACAAGTACATTGAGATTAGAGCCCTCAGTGTCAGTACAAAAAGAAATGTGTAGTAAGGGAGCAATATAAATACAGAACAATATAAATAAAAAATAAGAAAAGGTAAGGTGCATCATTGCAAAATTGCACATAATGGAATATTTCACAGTAGTGATGAATAAGGACTGGGAGATGCTGGGGGTTGTGGAGGTAGGAGTGTGTGGTCAATGGGTGTGGGAGTTCAGGGTGGTTATGGCTTTGGGGAAGAAGCTGTTCCTGAATCTGTTTGTCCTTGACCTGATGGACCTGTAGTGTCTTACTGAAGGGAGCAGGTCAAATAAAGCAGAGCCAGAGTGGGAGCTGTCAATGGAGATGGCTCTGGATTTTTTGAGGCAGTGGGAGGTCTATATGTCCATGAGGGAGGGGAGAGGGCAGTCGATGATCTGGGCTGTCTTTACCACTCTCTGGAGCCCTCCCTGTCTGCAGCAGTATTATAATAGTTAGAATAATAATCATCATAGTAACAGCTTTTGCACAGGCCCTATATTCACACTGTAATATTATTCTTTTAATGTATTTGTTTGCCACATTGTTTTGGAAATATTTATTCATTATGAACACAGCCTGTGGGTAACCTTCATCAGTGCATTGATGGAAACATGTTTATTTTGAACAGGAAAGCTTACCGGGACGTAACTTCACTTTCTGGCAGTGGTTTGATGGAGTTGTGGAGCTCATGAAGAAACATCTCAAGCCTCACTGGAATGATGGGTAATGACTCACGCCATTTTTTTCCCTTTTTGATTTTATATATGGGAATGAAAAACTAACAATTGTGTCGGTCTCAAACCCTCAGGGCTATTCTTGGCTTTGTTAACAAGCAGCAGGCTCAGGACATGCTGCTTTCCAAACCTAACGGAACCTTCCTGCTGCGCTTCAGCGACTCAGAGATTGGAGGCATCACCATCGCGTGGGTGGCGGAAAACCCCAACAAATCAGGTAAGAACAGCCACCGACTGAGACACCCTCTGTTAGAGTTCCTCACATCAGACAAGAGATACAGAATGCACAAGTCAACAAGAAACAGTCTTCGCTCCACAACTGTTAGTGCAGTGTAGTATTGTTTTATTCCTCATTTTAAGACTTTTAGCATCTGTATTTTTTTTTTCCCAAGGTATTTTTTTATTTTAGATTTTAGCAAAACAAAGAAGAAATGTATACTGCAATACAAAACTACAAAAAAAATATCTAAAGTAGCATACAAAAGAAACGTATACATATGTATACATACACACACATAAACACATATAAACACATATAAAACCTCCTCCCTACCCATCCACAACATACACAAACAGCCAGACTAGTCACAGATCAAACATATACAATATCCAAGCAGATGCAACGGGAGCATTGCACTGTACGTATTTAGTCCAGTTTCTCAGCTTCCATATTCTTCACAAAAGTCAGAAATGGTTGCCAGGTGGTCATAAATCTCATAGCTGAGTCCTTAATGGAGTAATGGATCTTCTCTAATTGAACATAGTACATAACATCCTTAATCCAATGTCCGTATGTTGGAGGGGAAGAGTCTTTCCATTTGCAAAGAATAAGCCTTCTGGCAAGAAGAGAACAAAAGGCAATAACATCAGTCTGGGACCTACTCAGATTAGCATCCTGAGGTGTTACTCCAAATATTCCTATAGACATGGAAGGCTTGATTTTTTTGTCTAGAGATTTTCAAGAACGTTTCAAATATTAAACTCCAGAAATTTAATCATTTTGGACATGACCAAAACGTGATAAAGCGTAGCTGGGGATTGCTTACAATGATCACATGTAGGGTCAAGTTCACTTTTGATTTTAGCTCATTTTGCCTTGCTCCAATGAAGAGGACGTACAATTTTGAATTGAACTATAATATGTCTGAGGCAGATAGAGGATGTGAATATTCTTTCAATCACTTTTTGCCACATGTCATCTGATATTTGTTCTTCAGTTTCTTTTTCCCATTTTTGTTTTAAAGAGTCCAAAGTTGTTAGATTGTGGATATTAAGTAGTTCATAAATTGTACTCATAGTGTTTGGCATCTGTTTTACATTTCAGAATAGAGTCTATGAGGGATGGGGGAGAGCAAGAGGGAAAACAATGAGCTGTCATAAAGCTTCCGAGCTGTAAATATTTATAGAAGTCTATCCTAGGGATAGAAAATTTGTGAACCAATTGTTCAAAGGAGGCAAAGATACCATTAATATACAGATCATACAGTGAAGTGATGCCATTTTTGGACCATCTATCAAATGCTGTATCTCTTATAAAAGGGATGAACAAGTGATTCCTTGCTACTGGTGCACCTAATGAAAGATCATTAAGTGCAAAATGACGTCTAAATTGGTACCAAATTTTAATTGAACTTATTACCATCGGACAAGATGCAAGACTCGAAACAGATTGTGAGAGTGGAAGTTCGGCACATAATACTGATGAGTGGGTAAACTTAAGGGACATTTTTTCCATTATTATCCAGCTAGCGGTGGCGCCCTCTTTTGTCCAATATAACAATGCTCTAATGTTAGCCCACCAGTAATAATATAGAAAGTTTGGGAGTGCCATGCCCCCCAATTGCGAGGTCTTTGTAATACTCTTTCTTTCACCCTGGGTATCTTTTTATTCATTCATTCATCTTCCAACCCGCTGCCAAATAAAAGTTGAAATTTGAATATTTAATATACTGAAGAAAGATTTTGTAAGGAATACTGGGATGCTCTGGAAGAGGTAAAAGAAGTTTGGAAGACTTGAAGATGGATCAAAGATATATAGCAGCATATCATCGACATATATTGACACTCTGTGTTCTAAGGGGCCTCTCTGGATTCCTTTAATGCTAACAGATGTTCTCAGGGCCATGGCAAGTGGCTCAATTGCTACAGCGAAAAGAAGTGGTGATTGGGGGCACCCCTGTCTTGTGCCGTGCTGTAGTTCAAAGAATGGTGATAAATTATTATTAGTATGCACAGCTGCCAACGGAGATGAGTATGGAATTTTGATCCATGATATAAATCGAGAACCGAAACCAAATTTTTTTTAAGTGTCTAGAAAAGAAAGTCCCATTTCACCCGATCAAATGCCATTTCAGCATCTAGTGAGGGGATTATTTCTGGGATATTGGATGAGGAAGGACCATAGAGAATATTTGTGAGATGCCTAATATTAACTCATTGACTGCCAGTCATTTTCAGAACCAACAGCGCCACACTGCCAGAGTTTTGGCCATTTTCAGTTTGTTTCTTATGGTTCTTTAGAAATTGGCCGTAGAACATAGGGTGGTTTCAGCCAAAACACCTGATTTTGACCAAAAAACAGAGAAAATTAGCTTTTTCTGTAGAGAAGAAAAACAGTCCCCGATGTCCATATTTAGTAGTTTTAGTGAAACCTCAAACATCTGAACACTTGTTTACTTCTATCAAACAACAAAAAACAGGAAAAATACTTTTGATGACAAAATAACATTTATTCACAGATTTAGAACACAGAATATAAAAATAATAGATTTACAGATGTTTGCATCTGTTTGAACTATTTGCAGGTGTGTGCATGTGTGAACTATAGACATGCGTGTGTGTGTATAATATTGAAATATATATACAATTATAGATATACCTTCATTCAAAATTTGCTGCTGTAAATTTCAGGTTACAGCAGCAGAATAGATTACAGCACACACACATTTACATACACATACACACACACAAATATATACACATACACACGCATACACATTCACACACGCATACACCTACATATACATACACATACACACATTGACATAGAGACACACACATACATGCATGTGTATCTGTCTGCTTTTATTTGTGTATTTGGCTGCTGCGACATACACATTTCCTGTGGTGGATAAATAAAGTTCGGGGCAGCGATTTGTTCCGGGGGCATGCAGACCGCTTAGGTTGCTCTATACCCGAACGTTCCACAGACCAGTATCTGAAATTACCACAACATAATTTTTTTATTACTACCGTGTCATAGTAAAAGAATGAAATAGAAGTCCCAAAGTATTGGAATGATTACAGTATGAATTCAGCTTGTAAACAGTAACACTAGCACACATGCACAAGCACATTATAACGTTTACCTGCACTCCCAGGGCAACGGTACCGGTCAGTTCTGCTCGTCGGTGGCCTTATATATTCGGCTGCGTTAAGACGAGAATACTCGGCTTAAGCAGTGAATGAGTTAAAGAAAGAATATCGGTTTTTATTAAAACCTGTTTGATCAGGTGAAATGATTGCTGAAAGAATTTCCTCTATTCGCCGGGCTAAAATTTTTGCAAGATTTTTTACATCTGTATTCAAAAGTCAAATTGGTCGGTATGAACCACAATTCAGAGGATCTTTATCCTTTTTTAATATTAGTGAAATTACTGCCTGGCGCATAGTGGGCGGTAGGGAATTGGTTAAAAAAGACTCTTGGAAAACTGATAACAATAGTGGGGAGAGTTGAGTAAATTTTTTTAAAGAATTTAAAGACCGGATTGTTGTGTGCTGGAGTCGAACGTGACGTTGCTGACCCTGATTATGTCCCATCTTCTGTTGTCGTGATAACATGTTTCTTAACGTAGGCCATAGCTTTCTCCGGGTCGATGAGTTCTTTGACCGTCCCGTTGTGAGTGATGCGAAGTCGAGCAGGAAACAGTATGACATACCGGACGTCTCGTTGGTCCCGCAGCAGTTTCCTGACATTAGTGAATGCAGCTCGTGCTTTGGCGACGCTCGCGGTGTAGTCTGGAAAGATGCAGATGGTTTCTCCTTTAAATCTGAGCAGACCGTGGCTTCGTGCCCGGCGTAGAACTTCAACACAATCTTGATAGTAGTGGAGCTTAGCAACAATTACATGTGGTTTACCGCCCAGTTGTGGTTTACGGCCAGTTTAAGCACCTCCAACAGTAGCTTAGAAACGGACTTTGTCGAGCTTGAATCAGGCCCCTCCGCAACCCCCACAATTCAGATATTGCATCTCCGCATCCTCCCTTCCATGTCCTCACATTTATCTCTCAGCTCCTTCACTTCAGTCTTAAGAGCGGTTACCGTAGTTTGTAGCTCTACCACGTCGTCTGACCACGTCGACATGCCGCCTTCATCTCTTTGATGGTGGTATTTACCTTATTGATTTCAGAGCGAGTTAGCATGGCGTTGTTTGCTAGCTCAGTTCTGACTGCTTGGAGCTCATTCTTCAGGAAGTTAAACTCTTTGGCGAGGGAGCTTTTCAGTTCGGCTTTTATAACAGCAGAAATATCCACTCTTAAAGCTGAAAGGATCTGGGATTTCAAATCTTCCATGTCTGTCATTCCTGAATCCGAACTCGCAGGGGTAGGTGGGCAGTTCCGCTCGGGAATTGCACTCTGTGCCGGGCCTGTTGTTGGAGGATCCGCTGTATTTGTATTTTCGAAGACTAGATGCCATTGCCGTATATAAGAATCACACCTCACCTTCTTAAGAGTACTTAAAAGGCTTACTGACGTACTTTCATAGGTTTTGGGGAAAATCACTGTTTTAAATCATGAAAAAAAAAAATTGGACAGGAGCTTGTCCAAACACGTCCTACTCCATTGCCTGCTCCACAGCGCCCCTCTTAGCGTCTGTAATTTTGACCAAGACTCCTATTGATTTTTGTTGTACTTGTTTAATGAGCCCAAAGGTATTATTACATTTTTTGAAATTTCCCCTAGTGGGACAATCTAATCTAATCTATTGTAACTGCCCTGTGGCTCTGGCATCTGTCGACACTGTGTCATGAATCAGCAGTAACTCTCATAGACAGACATTTTCCATGAAATGCTGCAAGCACTTTAGTGTCTAGTTTTGCTGTCAGTCCGTTTTTTCCTGTTCTACTCGTACAGTATGTCCTGGGTATGAATCCCCACTATGCTTGGTGCTTGTTTGCTGTCTGCAGGTGAGAGGCTGGTCTGGAATCTGCTGCCATACACCACCAAAGACTTTTCCATCCGCTCTCTGGCTGACCGCATTAGTGACCTCAACCACTTGTTGTTTCTGTATCCCGACCGGCCCAAAGACGAGGTGTTTGCCAAGTACTACACCCCTCCCCTCTGTACGTAATGTCTATTTTTACTTTCATGTGTGTTCATGCATGTCGCAGTCATAACAATACAGTAAAACTGAAGTGTTTTTTGTCACTATGTAATATACATAATCTTTTACTCTGAATAATTGTATTTAGTTCCTTAAACTGTTTCTTTGTTACAGCAAAAGCACCAGTGGATGGATATGTCAAACCTCAAATCAAGCAGGTTGTACCAGAGTAAGTAGATGGGCTTGTACTGTTTACACTTTGCATACATCCATTATAAATCTAATGGTGGTAGTGTTTCTCCTGCAGTTGTTTGAGATTTTGCTCCACTATGAGCTAAATCCAGTTTATAAAAGTATGAATTTAGGGGTTATAGCTTTAACCATTCAATCTGACATGTCACATAGCACTTAAAAATTTGAACATAAACAACCCAACCGAAAGTCCCATCTGCTTCCCTCTGCTTGACCTCTGACCTTGGCTGAATTATCTCTTTCCAGTGTTTAGTGGGGCAAAAATAGACTTCAGGACCATAAAGCTGAGACAGTCTTGAACATTTTATTATAAAACACTGGGGTTTTATATTACTCACTTATTATTATTATTATTATTATTAATATTATTATTATCATCAAGTCCCGTGAGTTGATAAATGTAAGAAAGTATTTAAAAATGGAGAAAATCCCCTCAGAGCTGGGGCTTTGTTTGACTTCACTTTGGTTTGAGTATTTACATTTTTCTTTCTATAACTGAGTATTTGTGTCATCTAGATTCACGACTCCAAACCCTGAACCCAGTGGAGGACCTCCATCCTTCATGGATCAGACAGCATCCCCCTCTGTCGGACACCCCAACAGCTTTGGAGTGTACCCCCCCATGTAAGCAGCGCAACCTTCACAATTTGCATTCACAATCAGCTCCCTGCTCTATGCATTCATCTCTCTATTGTCTGAAAACAATGATTGTAAGAGGTATAAGTTATTGCCAAATCTCAGTCTCTGTCCTGTGGTGGTTTACATCGAAAAAACTGTTCTAATTCTCTATTCAATTGCCAATAGTTGTAGATGTCCTTAAATGGATATTTACAATGTGTGTATAAGAGTATCATTCACACAGGGAGGTGTTTTATTATGTGCTTGGCTTCAAAGTGCATCTTGGGTCAAAGGTGCTCAACATGTGGCCCCTGGGCCACATTTCTTGGACCCTTTTGTGGCTCCATATAACTTATTTGGAGTTCTGTACATGCACACAAACTTTGATTTATTCTTGACATATTTCAAACGAATTCTAAAGAACTTCCTAAACATTTACAACATTGAGAAGAAACATATAAAGATATCTTTGGGTTTGGATATTTTTTTTGTTTGCGTTTTTGCTTCTTTCTTAGGCTAACATGTTTACTTACTAACTAAAGGAAGCTCAATAAATCCTTGTAATTTCTTGTGTGACTTCCTGTCTGTGTGCCGTTATATTGACAGGAGCGACACCATGCTAGACGCAGACGGAGACTTTGACCTGGAGGACACCATGGACGTTGCCCGTCACGTGGAGGAGCTCCTCCGTCGACCCATGGCCAACCAGTGGAGCAACCAGCAACCCTGAAGCTCTGCCCAGGAGCTGCTGCAGAGCCTGTGGTCACCTTCATGTTCCTGAGAAGAAACTGCACATTACTAATCATGAACTCTGCTCACTTTAACGAGCCCACAGGACCTGTAAAAGGTAACGCTTCCCATAAATAGTCCCACGCCATGTAGATTCTCAGGGCTGTGTTGTACAGCTGTTTGAAATGATGGAACGACACTTGCAAACTGTTTCTTAAGCCTCTCATTTGTATGTGTCCAACACATACAATTGGAAGTATGGAGATACTTTTGCATCAAACCTAAAAATTCAGTTAGAAAGGACAATTTGGCAAAAAATAATCAACCTGATAAGATCCTGATAATGGCTAAAATAAAAAAAATTGTAATGACACATACTGTTATGTATTAAAAAGAATGTTGTTCATTTATAAATGAGACCAAAACATATTCAAACCCTTAACAGTGGTTTTAACTACATTCGGCCATTTTGCAAAACTGCTGCATTTGTGTTAGATTTATCCCAACAGAGAAAACAACTTTTCCTCTTCATTAATCTTATCTTGATCATACAACAATCACTCATAGTACTTAAATGTGTGCACTGTAAATGTCAAGACATTCACAATTTAGCCTCATTCCCAGCGTATATGTGGACCTTGTTATTAGAACTAGAATATTTAGTTAAGTAGTGTCAAACATGAAACGTACATCCAAAACTGACATGGTTGGGATAATTTAGGTATGAATGCAGAACCTGAATTAAATGAATTTAACATTAAAAAATAGAATCATTAACACAACCCCTAAAGTGCAACCTTTAAACTGTTGGTCAGTTTGTTTCACGAAAACCCCAAGTAAGAGTCAGAAGAACACATAACTAAGGGATCAAGGGAGTCTCCACTCGTTTGTATGGATCAACTTCTAAATTGAATGTGTTCATCCTTCCAACTTTCAGGGAAATTGTTGTAAGTTTTTGCACAGTCCTACCGACAGAAAACCAGGGGAAAAGTGATCCTGTTCGGTATGTGTTCTCCTTAAGATTCTACCGAATCGTTTTGGAGTTAAATTAAGCCTGTGTCCTGCTTTGTTTGTCATCAGTGGAGTCAATTATTCTTCACCATAGAAGTTATAGCAGACTGGGCCTGTTCCGGCTCAGTGTGTTTATGTGTGACACACCAGCACTAGTATGTTCACTCTGGTTCTTAGACATTGGCTGAAGCAGGTCAGATGTTGGGGATATAATTATGTGCCGAATTCTTGCCACTAAAATTTAAAAGTTGTGATATTCACAAAATCATTGCACAGTTAATAGTTATAGAAATAAACGTGTGTGGTCGGTGTTCAGAAGTTTACAGATATGCAGTGGAAAAAATGCAAGTCAAACTAAAGCCCTCCTCTTTAACCAATAGATGGAGGTGATGTGTCCATCTCTGTTGCAGGCCTGAATGGGTTAGTGCCGTGTAGTTTGGTGGGGGTCTTCAAACAGGAAACCGTAAGAATGTTAGGAGTTAACATCTTCTGACACTTCCTCCTTACAGAGCCACCCTCTTCCAGATCCAAACGGTCCCGTTTTATCCCAAAAAACATATCTAGATGGTAATGGCCTAAATGGAAAAGCAGCTCACAGACCACCACCAGACATAATGGACAATGCATCCACCTTTTCAAACAACGCACCACTTATGTCAAACATCATTTCATCCACTGAGAACCTCCCTGATTGTAATGTGAGCATGTGAGTCGTGTTCTTAAAAAAAAAAAAAGTCAAAACTTTTTAGATAACAATGTATTGTTTGTATTTTGTTTAAATGTTCTCTTTTAGACAAAAGTTACACCGTCTCCCTTCTGTTGTATGAGTTTCATCTTTATTCCACAAAAACGGCTGTGTTAATGGAATGCTGGAACACATGTTCTATAACCAAGGTGTGATGTTTTGATGGTGTATGACATGTGCACCCTCTACAGCAGGGGAATTTAAAATGAGCATGGGTTGTGTACAGTAAATAAACCAGAAAGATGTCAAACTAGGGAGAACCCAAAGTCTGGTTGGAGGACTCCATGCAAACATTAGTGAAACAGTAAAACACAGGCTGAGTGTGTGGTTGTTTTAGAGCCAACACGGCTATGCTCAGGGTATTTCTGTCGTGAAAGTTATGTCTTGTTACATCTGTTACGCCTCTGGTTTGGGTGTGTGAATCTGTCAGTTATGGAAAATAGATGAGACCAGCGTCTCACTTTTTTGGGAATTTTATGTGATTTGTATGGTGCTTATTCTCAGCTGAACTGCACTCTGACACAAACTTGTCAGTGTTTTACCCTCAAATGTTCCTTTGATGAACGTTGGATATGTCTTGTTTCTTTTACCGGTTTCTATCACCCCGGTACAAGAGAACATCATTGGCTATAGGATTTGGTTGTTGTGTGCCTTGCCCCCCTCCCAATTGTAAATATATGTAAAATGTTAAAAATTACCCAACTGCTCTTGCTGGGATGCAAACCCCAGCCTCCCACATCATAGACTGCAACATTACTCTCTGAGTTGGAAGTCCACATGTACTCTGAGATGCAAATGTATGGGCCCCAAGGCTCCCCTGTCTCTTGTATTTGGGGAGGGGGTCTACTGCGCATGCACCATCAACAAGAGTCTATAAGGTAAAGGCAAAATCTATCTAAAAATCTAACCTAAAGTCAACTGTCTGTTCAAGCAGCATTTGGTCTGCGTGCCTTACAAACCGGCAGCCACAGAAGGTATGGAATGTATTGTTGTACTGTGGGAACTAAACAACCACATGGCCTGAATATTAAATACCTTTGATTTTATGTAGAACGCAGCCAATGAATTGCACCAAAGTTTTCAAACCTAGGACTATACCTCTACTGAATCCTGTTGTTTCCAATTGTAAATTATTTGGAATGCAATGGAATTCAATGCCATAACTAAGGCTAACCATGTTAAAGCCAAGTTTGTCTTTGGTTCAGAAAGTGTTGGTATAATTGTATTATGATAAGAAAACAACATAGTTTTATTAGATTTCAAATATTTTTTAATGTTAGTTTTACTTCACTTTGCCTCCTTGAACCCTCATAGGGGGCTCTGACCCTAGATCCTAACTGTTCTCCTGCGATTCCCCCACCCTTCTATTCAATTTTTTTTATGAAAACGCTAGTTAGACAACATAATATTCTAATGTATGGAATTAATATCCTTGTGTCCTGTGTATGTATAATAAACTGTACTTCTTAACAAAGAAGTACAGTTTATTATACAAATACAAACAACTGCAGTTGTCCAGTAAGGGAAGTGTGATGAACGGCTCCGACATGTCTGACAAGTACAGAAAAATACTGAATGGAGTAACACCTCAGGCTTGTTTCATGATACTAACCATATTTTAATATGATGCTTGACATTTTTAATACTCCATAGTATCACATTTATAATGATATTAACCAGCAGTTTCAAATTGTGCTAAATAGGTTTATTTTTTTACATTATAAAATTCCAATGTGAGACCTAGAACAGATGATTGAAGTTAAGTCACATGGTGGTCAACGTATGTATTTTTAAAATCAGTATTTGTGTTTTGACTGGTTATGAACGGTGGAACTTAAATTTTAGGTACTGGTTTAAAAAAAAAAAATAATCAGGATGATTTTTTTT
>JAPTHA010188015.1:0-12217 GCA_029814585.1 Gymnapogon annona | reverse complement strand
GTGGCACACCTGTGAGGTGGGATGGATTATCTCAGCAAAGAAGAAGTGCTCACTATCACACATTTAGACAGATTTGTTTGAGAGAAATGGTAATGAATTTTAGATCTTTAAGTCCATCTTATGAAAAATGTGAGCAAAAACAAAAGTGTTGCGTTTATAATTTTGTTGAGTGTATATCCATTTATTGGCAACAGTGTTAGGATGTTATAATTCTTCTCCACTATCTGTGTATTAGATTTAGAAAGTCTCTGTTGTGATATGGAAGAACCAAAAATATCTGAACTCCTACTACACCCTGAATGCAGTAAGGTTTGACAATGTGCCATTTTGTTTTTTAGGGATTTCGGCATTTTAATCCCTGATCCTTATGTGCACGTTACTTCAAATCGACTCTCCTCAATCAAGAACTAATCTAGACCTAGACCTAAGACTGTTAGAAGGTCATGTTGTCGAGCTGTGCTTGTGCTCAGGTTCCTTAATTTTTGCTAACTTCCTGTTTGGTCCTATGTGTTCTTTACTTCCCGTCCCCTTTCCCATCTGTGGCTCGTTTGTAATTTTCCCCAGTGTGTGTCACCTGCCTAATTTCCTCCCCTATATATGTCCGTGTGTGTGCCGTTATCTTTTGTCAGTCCGTCACGTCTTGTCTCTGCAACCATCATCGTCCCTGTCCTGTCAAGTCGAGTTGTATTACCTTGTGTGAGTATTAGTTAGCTTAGTGTGTTTGGTATTTTCCTAGTCTTGACTCCTGTCTTGCCATTTATTTTCTAAATTGATAGTTTTTCCACAGATGAGAGATTATTATTTCTTTTAACTTCTTTTGTTGAAATTTTTCCTCCATTGGACTGATTTTGATTTACTATTGTCATGTATGATTTTCCTGTTGTGGGGTATTTTTTGTTAAAAGTTACAGATAATCCTTTGTCTTTTTCACCTGAGCTTTTTGTTATCTCCAATAGAACTCACACATAGTGATCAGAGTAAATGTAAACTTTGCATGTTCAATCTGAACGAAAAAAAATAAAACCTTATTTTGAAAATAAAAAAATCCACGTCTGGGTCAGTATTGTCTGTGTACATTCATAAGAGAACGGACTGACCAACATGAACCCAGCGGATGTAGAGATTATTAAGAATGAAATACTTGCTCAGGGTGCAGCAATAAGAAAGCAGCAGGAGAAGGTGACGTTGATGGCGCAGGACATGTCAGCACTTTTCAATGCCTGAAAGCTGATGAAACAACTGTGACCGCTCTGGGTGATCAGCTAACGCAACAGCTGCGTGAGTTGCGAGACCAGATGACTGAACCTGTCCAGATGACACCACCTGCAGCCTCGTCTGATGAACCCCCTCCCGTTCCGTCGGAGGGGGAAGGGTCGGAAATATGCAACTCACCTGATGCGTTGTCCACCGCACTCAAACGGATATTTAATCACACTCCACCATGCCGCGAAGTGGCTCGCTCCCTGAAGTGTCTCACCCAGGGGAAAAGGAGTGCAGCCGACTTCGCCATCGACTTATGCACTCTGGCGACAGACAGCGTGTGGAACGAGGCTGTGCTGATCAACGCTTTCCTGGACGGCTTGGGTGAGGAGCTGAAGGACCAGCTAGCACCTCTCGATCTTCCTGCCGATCTGGAGGGAGTAATCGCTTTAGCCATTCACCTGGATAACCGGCTGCAAGAGCGGAGGCGTCAGCGCAACCATCAGCCAGTGAATCAACCATGCCAGTGGAGGCACTCGTCCGACCAGAGTCTTCAAACTCCGACACCAGAGACGAAAACTTCCGCTTCCGGTTGCGAACCCATGCAATTTGGACGCACAAAACTCAGTATGGAGGAGCGGCAGCGCCACCTACAGGAGGGGTTGTGTCTGTACTGTGGGGGTAAATGACACCTCGTTTCGAACTGTTATTTAAAAAAAACAGACTCACCCCTGACGGGGAAGACAGGGGTGAGTCTGAAAGAATAAATGTTTTAGGTCCAATTACAACACATCAGCGCAATTAATGAAATGTGTCTCTGACACTGATGTTTTTAAGTAAATGTCCACATTCGTTTAAAGACAAGTTGCTCAGCTCATATTCAAGATTGTTCACATTTACAGGGTGAATTAACAGAAGGAGAAGAAGGTTTTGTCCAGAACATGCATCTTAAACACTAAATTATCATAAAGTCTAGATACTGTGATTACTTTTTCACTGAATTCTTCACAACTGTTATGAGGAACACTTTATGATGTGGTCTGTACGGTCATCCCTGACCATCTCAACCTAGAGGTACACATCACCATTTCTGTCTCATGAGCGATTGGGAAACATGATACACAGTAAATAATGTGGTTATTGTAGAAAATGACAGCCACAGTTTTTTTTGTTGTTGTTTGTTTTTTTTTTTCTTAACAACGGCTCTATTTCTGAAAGTCTTCAGGGACCCAAACACTACCAACAATCCAAGTTTCATGATTTTATAAAAAGAAAGACCACATCATATCAAATATTGCACACTTCGTACCCTATCCAAAAGTCAATTACCTAGACAACATCTGTAGTTCTCAAGAAGACTTTAAAAAGCAAACCAGCAGAACCATCTGAAAATCTGGACAAGACATACACTCATCGTCTCCACTCTTTACTCGCCTGTCCTCTCCTGTTTCACTCCGCCTCACTCTCCCCTCCATTTTCCAGAGACCATTAGACTTAGTGGGGCCAGCTAGCTTGGGTTAAATACACATAACCTTGCTCTGCTCTGACTGAGGTGGAGAGGGGTGGGGGGTGGTGGGGGTAGGGGTAGGGGCATTCAAGACACACACTCTTGAACACACAGAGCACCTGGCTGCAGCTTTAAGAGCAGTGATTGCTGTAATGGCCCTATAGAGGAGAGAAAAAGACAACAGGGAGTGAACAAAAGGATTGAGAGGAGAGAGACTTGATAGATGGGTCTGCTTTCCAGGTCACTTAGGGGGCTCCTCCCCCCTGTGTCACACTCTTTCCCCAGGGTCACCATTAAAGCACAAACACACATAAAACTCACACACAACAACAGAGTACAAGAACAGAGGCAGGTCGCACCACAATGGGCAACATCGATTTTACAATATAAACTAATGAAGCAGACCAAACTCAATACGTAGAACACACAAACACACAGGGGAAGCGCACACACACACACACGCCTTGTAAACACACACCAGCGCTACCCCTTTGTTCCTTTTTGATACACAATACTGTAATTGCTGATGTGAAGATAAGTGTGTACATTACAGAAACACAAACCAATTATAGTCATGCTGGAGATATTCTCGAGATCACCAACAAACATGTTTGCACACACAAACATGCGATAACACACACACACACACACACATAAGC
This sequence comes from Gymnapogon annona, assembly GCA_029814585.1. Taxonomy (NCBI): domain Eukaryota; kingdom Metazoa; phylum Chordata; class Actinopteri; order Kurtiformes; family Apogonidae; genus Gymnapogon; species Gymnapogon annona. Next base: position 8,851 of record JAPTHA010188015.1, on the reverse strand, counting down.
ACAACCTCTGGGACTTGTCTGACTGTGTGTGTGTGTGAGTGTGTGTGTGCGTGCGTGCGTGCGTGTGTGTGTTCCCTTGAGGCAGTGTCTCTTCCCTCTCCTCCTCCTTTCTCTATTTCCTTGGTGACAGCTGTCATCCTGTCAGGCCTATGGCAGCCATGGCAGATCTGGCAGCCCATTCTGCTCACTGACACACACACAGATACAAACACACACATTCTCAAACTTAACAGCCCCTGCAGAAGCAGCACCGCATCTCTCACACCAGAGTTCAACCAGACCATATCTGCAGGCATGAAAATGCTGTTCTCAACTCGAAGAACTAACCAGCAGTTTAATGACTGGTTACCGTTCACTCACATCTATGTTTTGGGGAAAAAGGACCGTCAAACACAAGTTAAACCAGTTAAAAGAAAATTAATCAATTTTGTCTGTTTTGTGATTTAACCCTAACATCCACAGGCAACCAAAATCATTTACTGCCATAAGAAAACACAAAATCACTGTTGATCCACTCATCCTATCAATACACGTAAGTAACTGGTGTAAAATACAGTTATTCATCTTTCTATGGTCATCAGATATGATCCATTTGGATGTTCAGAGCCTTCATAGTTACGATGGATACACCATCATCTTCCTCAACATTGATTCACCTGTAAAATATATGGAGTCGAAACAGTGAATGGACACACTGTGTTAATCTTCAGTTAATGATAGAGCTCACTTATTCTTCAATTTTCTCTATTTTTTATGTAATAACCTTTATTTTTTATGAACATCTACACAATCGATAAATTAAATCTAGGATAATACCATAACAATTCAGGAGACTGAATATTCTAACTACAGATTACTGACTGTACAATAACTGTTGACTAAGCTTTGTGGCGATTTAGTGTCTTCTGTACTGGAAAATGGAATGTCAGAAAGTAGTACAAGTTTTTAGGCTGGTTGAACTGAATAGGAGAACAAATAGTCAACTTTGTTTGAGCACAAGCATATGATGAATGGCTTGTATAATAACATGTATTTGTTTACATAAATAAAGACTGGTCACCCCTATTATTGTTTATTCTTTTGTTTGTTTATAGTTTTATTTATTTGCAGTAGCAGCCGTTATGTTTTAGGCATATTTTTAGGCACACTAATACAGTCTAATACAGACATTATGGGGACAGTGGTCTCTGGGGGGGATCTACAGGTGGGACAGGAAGAGGAAGTATCTGAAATGGGTGTACATTTCTTTTTGATAAACTCATGCACACCCAGAATATCCCAGAATGTCCAAATATGCAACATATACAAACGAAGGCTTGTTGACTAGATGGCACCAAGAATTCAGGACACACCCAATTCAAGAACCAGAACTAATTAATGAGTTAAGCACTACAACTGAACAGACGTAAGTAATAAAGGTAGACCCTTGCTACCTTGGACTTAATAAAAGGGGTTAATGAGTAGGTACATAAGCGAGGCAAATCTTACCGATTGAATCTTTCAACCCAGGCATTACTTTGAACTTCAGTGGACGATGCTAAAAATCTGGTAAATTTAATCTATTTCAAATGATGTTACGAAAGAACTTCAGCAGCTGCTTCGCTATCACCAGATGGACTTTATGCGAAACCTTCATGCCCTTCAAGTTGCAAGCAGACAAGAATAACCTTCCATTTTGAAATCTGTTCTCTCTCTCTCAGATGTCTTTGGCAGGGACATAAAACTAAAATATTGACTATTGGCAGCTTCATTCCAAAATTATCTGTGTTGGCCTTTAACAGTCCATATTGGTGCAATCCTAGTCTGTAATTCTACACCAGACAGACACAAACCTGCTGCTCAAACACATTCCAGTCATGTACACATCTACTGCAACATGCCAAGCACATCACTCTGCCCACAGTACACTGAACCACTCTCGTATTACTGCATTTAAGAATCTGACTTTATTGCTGAATTTACAGTCCTAGATCCAGATCTGTCTGCTCAACCGAGGCAGCCTGTCACCAACCTTCAGTTTTTAACCCGACGGGAGAATTTTCCAGCAGGTATTGCTCAACGGATGATTTGATTAATTGACTTGCAGTAAACTACTTTAACAATTCATTCAATATTGAGGAAAATCACGGGAAAGAATGAAGTTAAAAATGCTGCAAGCAATTTTTACATTTTGCTTTGAGAGCATGCTCGAATATTTAAAATGAAAAGTATTTGCAGTTCAAAAGATAACAAAAAAAGAGTTGAAGTTGGAGCTGCATATTTTTCATTATTGCCCTGTCCGCCTACTTGTAACCTCTAGCAGATCTGAAACCAAACACTGTCTAAAATGGAAGAAGGAACTGTTTGGATGTGCATATCTATTTAATTTCGTCCTTAAAAGACAAATGAAGTTATAAGACATACTTTGAGAAAATCTGGTTTCTGCAGTGACACATAGAACAAGCGATAGTGTGTTATATTAAACACAAAGGCTTACACATAATAAGCAAACACAAACACATGTACACACATCCACACAGCTAAAGACTGTTTGGCAAATGGTGCCCGGTCAGAAAATGTAATTGCTTGAACTTTTGAGAAGCGACTGCAGCTTCTGAAATACCCACAGGAGCCATCGGACCAGTGTTTTACAGCGCGCGCGCACACAAACACACACACACACACACACACACTGTATATATGCAGTACACACTACGACCTCCCCTGTCAGCAAGTGCAGTACTTTAGGTAGTAATAACTGCACTGGTTGTCAGTGTGGAGAGAGGGGGGAAGCAAACACAGAGGTAAGAGGAAGAACAAGCAGCACTTTAATCTTCATCACTCTGAGTCTTATTCCTCGCAGACTGGCCTGCACTGGTTTGAGAAAACACAATAAGAAATGACAGTTCGGCAGGGATACTTATAGTAAGGGCTGGTGTGTATTTGTTACTGAATCATATACAGGTGGTCCCCGGGTTACGGCGTACTCGACTTACGTCATTTTGACTTTACGTCGCTCGAGTCTACTTTACAGCGCACGGGTCGTACTTTACGGCGCCAGAGTCTCATCCACCATTTTGTGTACAGCGTCTGTGTTTGTGCTCTGTAATTATCGGTATACTCGGCTTTGTCACCCTCCTTTTTCACACCATGGTCCCAAAAAAGAAAGCAAGATCTCCTAGCGATGCTGGTCCAGCCAAGAGGAAAGCCATTACGATGGAAACGAAGCTGGACATCATATAAAGGTCGGAGAAAGCCGAGACACCGACGAGCATTGGTAAAGCCTTAGGCTTCAGTCGGATGACCGTGTCGACCATTATTAAGAACAAAGTCCTTATTTTAGACCGTGTGAAGGATTCAGCATCTATGAATTCTACAGTGATCACAACAGTGTACGGTGCTACCGTGAGATCTGGGAGGAAAGAGGAAGATTTCCCTCAAGACGGACATCTCCAAGTACTAAACCAAAGTAGAACCCGTACCTTCAATGTCTACAGAAGATCCTGCACCTGCTCCACAGCCTCCCCTCCTATTCCTCCAGCAGTGATAGCAAGTACAGTACGGCATCTTATTTTTGATTTTATTTTATTGAATTAATAAAAAGTATAAAACGTTTACAGTATCTGGCCATTTATTCAGACATTTATGGGTTATTTGGGGTGTAATTTCGACTTACAGCAAAATTTGGGCCGTCGCATAAGAAAGGAACTCGGACGTAACCCAAGGAGCACCTCTTTCACTCATTGCGTTTCATTGTGACTGAATGTGTAGAATAGTTACAGTTATACACTTGTAGTTATACTTTTGCTGATTCTAACAACTGTAGAAACCAAAACAGCCCATAAAACACAAAAACAATTTCCCTATGGCAGACAAATAATGTGCCATTTGGAAAATGAAATTACTTTAAAACGTCATGTCATTGTAATTTATTTAGGACACATGTTAAAAAGGTCACATGATAAAAGTTAAACTTTCATCAGGCTCGATGAAGGACAGTAGTTTCATTACTCCTACAGTTGGAAGAAAATCATGTTTCCTGCTTTTTTTCTGACTGTATGATGAGCATTGTGCATAATGATACATGAGGTTTTATTATATCTATTATATCATAGGATGGAAATATTACAAATTTTTCAAATAAAATAGCTGCCGCTATCACATTATTTATTTTAAAAAGTACACTATATTTAACACAAATATATTTGGATTGTCTTTTCAACAGTGTGACTTCCACAGCTGACTCACTCATAGAATTCTAACTGTGAGCCTCAAGGTGACAGGAGCACCATCCGATTCCACCATTAAAAGTGAACATTTCTGTCAAAATCCAGAGGAAGTTGCCATACAACAGTATAGGGGCGACTGTGCAGCAGCCAGCAGGGGCATTCAAAAATTCTCTAAGAAATGTTCTGGTTTTAAAGGGGAACTAAGGTGTGAAATGTCTTCTACAGGGGAATTTGTCATGTCTAAGGTTGTAACCCTGATGATGTCAGGTTACCTGGGCTCCAAGACTCCGGGTTCTCTCTGGACAGCCAACATTACAGACTAGGGGGCATGGGAAAAGAAACTGAAACGTGTGAAGGGTCTAAAAGAAATATGCTTTTAAGATGTAATACCAAATATAGAATTAAAAGGATATGCAAGTCACTTTGTGCTAAGGTTTTAACCATTAGAACTTCAGTTTAATCCTATAAAAAGGTGACACATTTACACTATAAACCGAAATATAAAATGCACAATACTTCACCAATATAGGCTGTTATAAGCTCCAATCAAAACTATCAGCTCAAGAAATCCATAGCAGGCAAACCCTGATAACTGATTGTATCAGTGCTCTGGATTAAAACACACTAATCTCGAAATCCCATCAGAACTGCTTCTGGACAGATTAATCCCTCGTCTACTTGGTACTTGGTATTTCCAGGAACATGCGGCCAGCTTGAACCACAGGGATACTATTGTACATTCACACTTGTAAGTGTTTAAGCGCAAGCATCTGTGTGTGTGTGTGTTTGTGTGTAAGCCTGGGGCTGTCCCCTCAGCACTGCGTCTGTATCGACCTGCAGCGGAAAACAGGCCTGTTCTCAGCCATGTAGGTCAGGAAGTCGATAGGGACATCAGAATGAGGGCAGCCGTCCAAAATGGCATCACAATGTGCCCAGAGGCCGCACACTCATACAAACATGCACTGTATATTTACAAAGCCCTGGCCATTTTTCAAATAGCCTTGGATTTATGGTTTATAAATCCCCCAGATGGTGATTCATGTGTAATCTGTCTGTAATGGCCTCATGATAAACTCAGGCCTTCTTAGACTGTTGTTTCTAGTGACGCTACAGGAACTGGCTCATTAACGAAGTCAGTGGGAAAAAAAGCAAACGAGCCATTCAAAGTATGAACCTTTACAGCAATTTGCCTTGTTTTAACTTTTTTCATTGACGTAATTTTTTTAATTTAAAGACATCTGCAAGCACTTATAATACCTTTTTGCTCAATGTCCCCTGATCAATGCCTTTTCATCTTGAGTGCATATACTTATGGCACAGCCACACACTCCTGTGATTCAACGATCAATCTGACAATGTGATAAAAAGCATAAAATGAAAAAGTTTTACAAATGCAATTTACATCCTGCAGAAAACATCAAAGCCTAACTATGACTCATGCCCTACCCTTTCGCCAACTTTCATGAAAATAAGCACGGTAGACAGTAACCAAGATGGAGAGTAGACCCCTCCGAGGGCTTTGTGGGCTCAAAATCCTCCTGGTTCATGTGTATTTTAATCAGTGATGTCAGCAAAATAACTTACCATGTTATTCTTGATAATGACAATATGAAGATATGTACTGTTTTTTTCAGCCACTCAAACCTCCACGTTTCTGAAGACAATTTAAAGATTTCTACTTCACTGCTGCAGCACAATAAAAACGTTTTTGACCTCCAAACTCAATAATACTCCTCCTTAGTAAAACATTTAAAAAGCAGAAGTGTTCCGCAACTGAGCCAGATTAATAAGTGTAAATGATGAGAGTGATCATAATATTTGGCAAATTACCTACAATTATCAACTCATCTGTATGTGAAGAATTAGTCAAAGCTTTCATCCATGTCAGTACAACTGGTTCAGTTATTTTTAGTCTCAGTGGCCCAGCAGAAGAATCAAACCCTCCACCCCGGCAGTGTTCAACACCTTGACAAATCACTCAGCTAATGTGTCTGTCTCCGTATCTACAACTCCATTGACAGATGACTCCATCGAACCACAGCTGCAATATGTGAGAACAAAAGTGACGTCTCTGGGTTTGGTTGACAAGTGGCTCATCAGGTAGAACATTTGATAATTGGGACTTGATGGTTATGTAGAGCTGAAGTAATCTTGCATGACAGGAAGAAAATACAGTTTTGACATGTTTGTGCTGCATACCACGAAAAATAAAAGTATACGTCAAAGAAATGGAAGAATAAATAAATAAAAATACTCTACCAGTAAATATTAGGTCCACATAAGTCTGACAGTCACAAGAAATCTACCAAGTTTAGATGATGATTTTTTTTTAATAATGGAATAATGTCTTTTTCCCTAATACAAACACTTTGTAGATCCTTAATGTCTGAACAACTCCATAATACACGTGAAGTGGCCATGCCATGTTCAGCACTTGGGCCAAACAAATTTCCTAAGATGCAAATTCATGTATCAGACAGCGACATCTCAGTGCTGCAGCCGTCTGGCCTACCTTTGAACCACACATCAGATGACTCTTTTCAATTATACAATTGAGCCGATTTAAGTGGAGCTTTGATAACACACATCCGAATGCATAGGGAGATCACATGAGGAAAAGCATCCTGGGTGGGAAATGGTCTGGGACATTGTAAAATGGATCTGTGCTGAGGGAAATGAGCCAAACAGCTGAGATTGCCACTCGGCTCCTTTAAGGTTCTTTCCCTCTCCCGTTAATGCCTTTCCAGTGGTGCCTTCAGTTTTCCCTCTGCCAAAACCATCCAGTCTGTTTGATCAGCAGCAGCTTGGAGCACTAAAACAACCTCCTTGCTACAGCAGTTGAGAGTCCATTCTGCACTCCGTCAACACAATCGAACACGCAACGCCTGAACGGATGAGCAGCTCCGCTTAAAGTCATGCTGAGTGCATATATCCATGCACACATGCATTAGAACATGCATCGGTGGAAACACTGAAGCGCTCAAATGCAGCAGATGTTTATATTTCAGCTGAAGGAATGGCTTCTCCTTCGGTTTTTTTTTTTTGTGCGTTTTTTTCTACCTATCCTCTGTTTCTCCCTCGCCACTGAGAAGGCTTAGTCCAACAGGAATCAATGGCTCAAAAGACACCACATGTTTGGGCTTCTCAGTGGCAAATTACAGTGGGCTCACCAAGGCTGTGGAGTTTGAAGGAGCAGAAACACTGTTTTCTCACTTCTTTGAACAGGGAGCTGTTCCAGGGTGCGAGTAGCAGACATATCATTATTGTCGTGCAACGGTCTGACCTCAAATATTGTGCCATGTGAATACCTAACATGGCACGTATACATTAATTCTCCGAGTTCTCTCAACAAAGCACACACATGATGATACATTGTAAATACATAGAAAGAAATCACTATTTTCAGAACTCCATCCTCCCACAGAGTTTAACCATGCTACGCCTGAATACACAAGAGTGAAAGAAGTTAAACAGAAGAGACAGTATTGGTTTCTGCATGTTCTACCAATCTGTTATTGCTGCCTGTTTATTGAAACCTTCATCTTAACATGAGAAATACACTACAATCTCCCTCCAGGGATTGGAAGGGATATGAGCAGCTAATGTTCAAAAAAAGCACTCGTTTCTATGCTTCCGCTTCCCCACATGCCTATACAGTTTCCCCAGGCATGACAGATGGTATTATTATACAAAGTATCTCCTCTGCACCCACACCTTTTACTGCCCCACCTCAACCCAAGTCACCTGTCATGTGATATACATGAAGCACATAGGGTACATAGATGCAAAAGCTTCATGCGTTACCGGGATCACACATACCAGTGAACACGGAAGACATGCAGACTAACGTCCACATAAATCAGCCCACAGCACATTTGCCAAGTGACATTGACTGAACATTTCGTTTCCAAAATAATTATCATCATTACAGATTAGAAGTGCATCATACAATTAAAATGAACCATATACTGTAAGTGCCAAAGTGTACACAACTAGGTTGACAAAGACAAAGAAGTGTTGGTATTCACTGTAATAAACAACCACGCTTTATAGCAAAACACAGCCTGTCTGCTTTTGGCACACTAGCAGTTATCTTCAGTCTAATGCATTAATAATGCAGATATAACCAACAACCTTATCATGCTCATAATTTATGAATAAAGCTCATTTAAATACAAATTCTCCCAGGTGCACAGTGACATTGCCCTGACTTCTTCAGGAGAGTTATCCATGCCAAAAACAAGTTGTTGGATGTTGGTCTGAGTATGTGCATAATATTTCTCACAGGACTGTATACATACATGCATACACTGTTACCCATAAAGTTGTAATAATTTACCTGTACCTGTTTTTATTCCCCGTTATGCTTTATCGAGTCAGGAATATCAAGAATAGTTTATGTTGTGACAATCATTTTATGAGACTAGGAAACAATACTGAATACCAACAGTGTACATATAAATTACTGACTCCTCACTGATAATTTGTAAAACCTCTACATTAATTAGCAGTCGGCTGGCCAAGTAGAGCTGAGTTCCAGCTCCAGGTTTTTGTTTGGCCACCAGGTCGGGAAAAATTCTAACTTTTGGTTCGAGTACCGATTTGTGCAAACTCTGAAATGTTCGGATACTGAGGTTTGACTG
>JAPTHA010187976.1:0-12221 GCA_029814585.1 Gymnapogon annona | reverse complement strand
TTTCAGTACATAAGAAAACCTACAGAAATATGTAGTACACATACATATAGGATAAGTATGAACAACGTTAGAGCAGATTGAACATGAAACATGTAACCGTGTCACCGCTTGACACAGAAATAAGTTCTATAAAAAGTACGAAATTGGTTAAATACATTGGATTCAGTGCTTTCTCTGAGTACATGGTAGTGGAGAGTCGACTTTAAAGCTAAACATCAAAACCTTCCTGTCTATTAAATCCGTTTACAACAGTGCGGTTATTTTACAACCAGTTCAAAACCTAAGTGAGTAAAAGTGTCGGTAGTGTCCACTCCACTGAACTAAACGACCAGGCACAGCTGACACACGAGGTTTCTAAGTCTATAAACACTGGATGAGTCAACATCCAGTCTCTACACCCAGGTTTACAGATATGCGAAGATTACAATTAGCTCACGTGTTTCCTGTTTTCTCCTATTTTACTCATTTGTCCGTATTTTTCCCATTTTCTCCCATTTTTCAACCAGCTGTGGTTTGTTTTGTGGGAGTGTGCCCCTCGCGCGCAGCCTTCGTCACTTTAATGTACGCAGTAAGCAAAAACACCAAAATCCGCCAGTACATAAAGAGAAAATGAAGAAACACCGTAAATAAAGCGGGACAGACCTGAAGCAGAGCCGGGTCGGTTTTTGGACCGAGGACGGGGACGCTGTAATCCGTAGAGAGGAACACGATTGAAGGAAAGAGCAAACTCCCACTGTCGGAGTCGGAGCTGCGCCGCCTCCTGTCTATTTACATATGAAAACAACAAGAACACACAACAGAGACAGCCTGAATTCCCCTCGAATTAACCGGTTTTGCGCAGAACTATCCCGCCATTCCTTCTGTTTCGCCTCCCTGTGGCTTCGGATAATCACTGAATAAGTGGCTATACAAGTGGTGAACTGAAGCCACGGTTTAAGGAAGAGGATGAAGGAGACAGGTGACACTATGCCCAAAATGGCTGTAAAACTTAGTCGATGTAATGTTTCACATAAAAATATTCAATACAAATTCCAAAATATGATATACAAATTTAAGTAAAAGAATGAGGGTAACGGAGGGTAGTTATACTGTATATACTTAGTACAGTTGTACTGTACTAGGTAGTATGTGTGTGTGTGTGTATATATATATATAATGTGTGTGTGTGGGGGGGTGTCAATGTGTGTATTAAATAAATCTGAAATTCAAGATTAATGTGACCCCTGCATTAATCTTTGGTGTTTTATAGTGGGTTCGGTTCAAAGAGGTCAAATGAAATATGGACTCTAACCAGTTCACTTCATTTAGTTGTACAGTATTTGAAGAAAATAGACAGGAACACAGTCATTACAACCTGCAGCCCTGCCATGATAAAAGTAAAGTTTGACATCTGCATATTACTGTAGTTGCCTTTTTATTGCTTCTGATTTCTTTCTTCTGTCTATAGTGCTTGTTCATTGACTCTTTTCTCTTATCATGAAATCTGTACTTATCTATAAAGCTGATTGTGGTCGCTTACATGGTCATAAATAAGAAACACACGATTCACTGGATTTTTACTCTAGATCACTCATAGATTCTGGATTGATGCACCTTACCTCTCGCTTTTCTTATTGTTGTTTTTTATTTAGAATGTTCTCTATTTATATTGTTCTTATACTGTATATTTTGCGCTGACACTGTGAGGGCGCTAATCTCACTGTACTTGTGTACAATGACAATAAAGGCTTTCTATTCTATTCTATTCTAGATTCCTCTAGAGTCCTTTAGTTTATAGTAGGAACTCCATCAGCTACAGCGAGGATGCTATTAGGTTAAAACAAAGTGGTTTGTTGGTTGTGCTTGGTTAAAACAAAGAGGCTATGGATAGGAAAATGTACACAAAATACCCAAATGTAAGGAATACGGAAACAAAAGATCATGGTGGAAGTGATTACCAGCTATGCACACTCAGGGCCAGCTCTGGGCATAGGCGAAACTAGGCATAATAACGACAAGATAATGTGTTATGTTACACACATCAAGTAGTCTGCTGCAGTTCCATCTGTACAGTAATAGATAAATCTACTGTTTCATGTGTACAGTAATAGGTACATCTACTGTGATACATGTGTGCAGTATTAGATAAATCTACTGTGATATATGTATACAGTAATAGGTAAATCTACCCTCTTACATGTGTACAGTAATGGGTACATCTACTGTGATACATGTGTACAGGAATAGATAAATCTACCCTGATCCATGTACAGTATTAGATAAATCTACTGTGATACATGTGTACAGTAATAGATAAATCTACCGTGATACATGTGTACAGTATTAGATAAATCTACTGTGATACATGTGTACAGTAATAGATAAATCTACTCTGTTACATGTGTACAGTAATCGGTACTTCTACTGTGTTTCATGTGTATAGTAATAGGTAAATGTACTGTGTTACACACGTGCAGTAATAGATGCATCTACTCTTTCATATTTGTACAGAAACAGAGAAAATACTGTGGGAGGCCTCTGGAAGCTGCAGCAGAACCTTCACCTTCAGACAGATGGACACCATTCACAGAAGAATATTTGTAGTCAGTGGGACTGACTTTGAACTCTGCAACCTTTTGTGTTCTGTTTTTATATTATTTTGCACTGTTTTGTATTGGTTGAACACCTTATTATTACTCATATTGTGAATGCTCTTAGAACTTCCTAAATATTTACACTAAAAATAATATTTACATGTAAAATCATAATCTCATCTAGGTCACCATAATGGCTCGGGCCGGCACTGTCCACAGCTATGTCTTAATTGTTTGAATTAATTTCAGCAACTGTGCACTTTTCTATTTTCCATGTTTATTTTGGGTTATCACCTGCCAATTCTATGACATTTCGTTACCAGATTCATTGTGTGTGTAATGACAATGAAGGAAGTCTAAGTCTAATAACTAGGTTCCAGTTAGAAAACACTCTGTACGAAATGTATGCCTTATGAGTAGAAAGTAGTTGGACTTAGACTTCCTTTTTTGTCATTGTACAGACCCACTGTGGCAGCAAAATGTAATTTCTTGGCAACTGGAAAACACAACATAAATACAAGGGCAAGTTGACATCATAGTTGTTATTCATAAAGAATTTATTGTGACGTGTGACACTAATTACTCAATCTGAATTCCTAATCTTTCCGTATTTCTGGATAGTTCTGTATCCGTAGTCACTGCCTAGTTCAAATAACTAATTATAGCACATTGTAGTAAGACAGAAAAAAATAAAGAACAACCTCTAACTTTTAATTGACAGGTTATAGTTTTAAAAGAATGTAAAATATTTCTTTGTCCTACACACCATTAGATGTAGGACACTTAAATACATGTATACTTACTTAAATACAGGAATGCAGTAGTGATATCAAGGTTTGGACATTGTTGGTTATTTATACAATGTATAGGGGTTATGTGCTACTTGAAATCAATGGTTGCCAAAGTTTCTCAGCTCAAGACCTAAACAAACCAGTTTAATGTTACAAGAAGAACAGGAACCTATGAGCAGCAAGCAACAATGTCACCAACGAACTGACACAATAGAACAAATATTTAAAATGCTTTCAAAACTTTGTAAAATGATGGCGTAAACAAGCTAAAATTCTGACTTTATGCTGTATAAAGTCAGAATTTTAGCTTTTCATCCTTTTCATCCATACTTTTCATCCTGTTATATCTTTTACGTTGTTACTATGTAATTTAATGAACTTAAGTCTTGTATTGGTTTTGACTTCTTAGGCAAGAATTTTGAAATCCTTTCAAAGTACAAACTTCTATTGCATTTAGAACTATGCTATAGCTACAGCCATATGTTTCCAGTTTATTGCAATTTCACTGCAAAAACAGATAATGGTACTCATTAACTTAGCCCTTGATTAAGGAGCATTAATCCAAATGTACTAAACCTATAGACTACAAGGATAATACTTTGAAACTGCCAGTATTTGTATCTCTTCACATATTTTAAAAATCCACCTCATTGTCAAGGATTCAGGTTCCAAAGGGAAGCTACATGTCCTAAGATTTAAGAGCACTGATGTTTAATTGAGCCACGAGGCACACATACTCAGTCAGTATATGATTGTATAGGATGGAGGGTGTTGTCTAATTGCTGAAATGTTGCTGTCAGTCACTATCAGAATCAAACGTTAGGTTGTCCACAAATAATATATCTTATTGCATGCTGAAATTCTCAGATAATGTCATATATATATTTTTTAAAAATGCTCTGTAAATGTGTATGTTGTATGATGTGTGATGTGTATGTTTGTGTGCACCTTCGGACCCTCCAGCCATAAAGACCCATATGAGACCTCATTGTGGGACGGGTTAAGTTGGGAGGGGGGTTACACCAGCCTGGATGTGTCAGTCCTGCTCTCTTTGTGCTTGCATTCATCTGCTGTCAGGTTAAGACAATAGTTTACAAAGAATGGGCCTGGATATTGGAGAAGCATGGACTGCATGCAATGAAACCTTCACTTCGATGGCTTTTATTAGATTCCCTGCCGACACTGACACACTCTCTGTGGAGATGTGGATACATTGTCTCATCCAGGAGTGAGTCAGAGGAATGGGAGCTGATCCAAACAGTGCTGTACTACCCTACAGGCTTGTCCTAATCCATCCACAATGCACAGAACCATGGAAAGGTGCTCCACATTGAGGGCGGGATAAAGACAGGGATAAGTAGAAGGCGGGAAAACAAAGACTCTTGAGTCAGATGAAGACCCTGTCAGGCCTTGCTAGACAAATATTGGAATTGCAATTCTTCAGAGTAGACTGGACAACCCAGTAATATAATACCCAGGAGTTTCAAGATGTTGTACTGTGACAGTAAAATTAGCTTGTTTACAAGAAAATATTGTGACATGTCTGCATGAAATTATACATTTTTCATGGAAGATAGATGGACATGTTCAAGATGTTTGCACAGGAAAGAAAATATTACTGTACATTTGCATCAGGTGTTTTGCTTGTTTGCAAAAAAAAACAAGTTAGATTTTTGAAGAATATGTGGAATTGTTTCTGTGTCATCTTTTGCATGAAGGAGCTTTATACACCATAAATGAATAATTCTATATACAATTTTATGGGGATTGTGGTGGATGCATTTGCGTACATTACAACAGTTTTACATATTCAGATCTGAAATACTTGGGTATTGGTGACATTCGAAGTGTGGTCTAGAACTGTCAGTTTATGTTTTAAACAAAACAGAGCAATGAAAACATGGAGAAAAACCCCAATGCTTCTTCACTGCAACTTGAGAAAGAGTTCACATTGAGGGTCTGTTTAAGTCACTCCCACAGATTTTAAAGCAAACACCAATGAAATTTGATCCAACTAGCTCTTTACCTGGAACTCCAACATAAAACCCTGGATAATTTGTCAGCTGATGTCATGATGTGTTGGTGAGGCCTCTTTTAGGTAACTTTGCCTTTCTTGGCTTCTTCATCACTTCTCACCTTTGATGTCCCCAACAAAAGGGGTGAAGGCGTTTTCATTTCCCTCATCTCAAATTTCAGGGTAGAAATCTAATCCTATATTACACCATAAGCCTCTGTTTTGGTTTATGCACTTTGCCAGGCGAAACATTAGCAGTGTTTTTGCCATCTAGTGTAAATACTGCCTACTTCTTTTGAATGTGATAAACACTGATATGCTGTTAGCCAATAACGCTCTCACAAGTTTAGATAAAGAATGAAACATGCGGAAAACAACTATGTGTTACTGTACCAGAGCTTTACAGTTATACCTCCACTTGAGAACAATATACCACAAGTGTCCTTGTCTAGCTGTCGGAAGCAGAAGCTATTCAGTTTCCACGAGGAACTGGTCCTGGAACTTAGACATAAATAATTGTGTTTCCCTTCTTGAAGATACATGTCCTAGAATCAATGTAGGAAGAGGTACACTAGGGTTGTAGTATTTCTTCTTTGTACCTCTTTATTTACTATACCTGCTAAAAAAGAAACTCATTACTTGGGAATATGAATAAGCATATTAATAGATGTGAGATGTGGGTAATGTTCACAATATTTTGGAGAAGTGTAAAATACACTTAATAATTGGCTGCAAAGAGACATTACTTTGTTTAGAAGAACACTGCTAACGAAAATGGAATCTCTCGGCTGATTCACCTTGGCAGTATCTCCCATGATTATCAAAGATATTAATAAACTCAATTTGAACTTCATTTGGAAAAACTAATGTCACTATATTGGAAAAGGAGATCTGCTTAAAAATTATGAAGAAGGGGAAATAAAAACTAGAGATTTTGAAATTATGGATGGAATTCTAAAAATAAAATGGCTTTGATCGTTTTTAAGAAATGGAAAACAGATCTGTTTTCATTACCGTCTCTTGTTTTTGATAGGTTGGGAGGTATTGAACTCTTGCTGAAATGTCACTTTGAACTGTCCAAACTGCCAGTCAAACTTTCTATCAAAAATATTCTGCCTGTTAAAAAATACTCCTCAAAGGAATAATGTCAGAAAAAATCAAAACTGATGTAGATAACTGCCACCTAAGCAACATACATGTTGCAGAGCATCTGTTGTATGCATGTGACAAGGTCCAAAACTTATGCCAGTCTTTACATGAGTGGTTAAAATTCAGCTCCATAAAAACAGAATTTTTCTCTTCTCAAATGTCCAATTTGGTGCAATATCAGAAAATAAACAATTCGATTTTTTTATTTCATTCTTATGACTAAATTTTATAAACACAATTGCGACTGTACTAAAAGCACCCCATCATGGGATGCTTTAAAAAATTAAATTATACTCCTTTACTAGTGAAGTAAAAAGTCAGTACAGCCCAAGCTGAAAATTGTATGATGTTATATCTACGTAAATATAACTTAACTAAGCTATCTTCCACACACGTGCAGCCAGGCTCAGCGGTGTGCCCCCTCTCACTATTGTTACCCCAGTTTCCCCAAACAGTGTTGAATGCAATTAACCCAAGAATTGACATAATCTCAACTTCAGAACATCAGATCCCCTTGGACTGGTTTGCATTGATTTCGGGTCAGCCAAAGACTCCTTTAAGCATTAAAGCTGTCACAAGCAATTTCACCAAGCCGGTGCATGCTTTCCTGTGTCTAAATCAAACTGCGAATGCTGTTGCGCACCAGCTGTGGCATAACTACTTTTGAGTTTATGGGTTTCCCAAAAAATTCACTCTGACCAAGTGATCAATTGTCGTTCTATGATCTCAGAACTGCTGAAAGTTGTCAGTGTTGAAAAGTCCCATACAACACCCTATCATCCAATAGGGAACGGCTCATGTGAAAGGATGAACAGGACATTGGGGAATATGATTAGCGACCTGCCTGCAAGGATCAAGCAAACAGTGGTTGGAAATACTTAAATATCTCAAGTTTGCTTACAACTGCATCATCCATGAAACCACAGGCCGTGCCCCATTCCTGCTCATGTTTGGGAAAGTGCTGAGATTGCCTGTTGACCTTTGCCTTCAGTTCAGTCCTTGACAACAATGATGTTTGTGACTATGACTGATATGTGCAGGCCCTGCGAAAGAGCCTGAAAGAAACTATGGTGGTAGTTCAGACCACAGCAATCAAACAGCTGTGGACTGAACTACCACCAAAGGTGCACCACTACCACAAAAGTTCGTGGTGCACCTTTGGAATGCGGGGATTGTTATTGGCCAACAAAGGAGAGCGTGGCAAGAACAAGCTTGCTGATCGTTGGAAGACAGTTGTTAATAAAAATGAAGTCATCTGCAGAGTCTGAAAGCACTTTGTGTGATGATGGAGAATCAGTTCCAGATTTCGAGGTCAGGAGTTGACTAAGTACCAGTACCAGTTACAGTAACCAGTAACTCGACTTATTGAGATTATGAATGGGAAAGTTAGATGAGTTGTGATAAACTTATGGAACAATGAGGATTGTTTTGGATTCTGTAGTTCAAATATGATGCAAATTCATCATGTGTTCATGTGTTGGGATTTAATGATGTTTTACTTCCTTGATAAGATAGGAGAGCTAGATTTTCAGTGTAACGCTGTGTGCATTATATACAGAAGTTGAGTATTTCCTTATAGAGCTACAAGGTATATATATGTAACAGGAAAATTTTATTTCTCTATGTGTGTGGTAGGAGGTGTGGTCAGCCTCTGCATACTAATTCTTCATGTGAATAGTCAATGGATTGGGATTTTTTGCAGTAATTGTGAGGTAATCTCACTCACAGATTTTTTTAATATGAGTTAAGGTATGGTTCTATGGTTCTGTATGTATTGGTTTGGCAGGAGGGATGTGACAGAGTAATACAGTTACACTTCCACTTGACATTCATGTTAGTATTAAGTGGCATAATATCTGGCTGCCAGAAGCAGAAGTTATTCAGTTTCCATGAGGCACGCTAAGGGTAGGTCACAGGCTTGGTTTCTCCCACACAATACAGTTAAAGAACAATAAAGTCTTGTTGTGATTGTAGGGTTGATTGTTCTGACATGTACAGTGTAGCACAGTGATTATTTCTAAATTAATGTTTTGAAGTTAATATTTCTGGAATGTGTGTTTCAGCGATGTGCAGATATTGTGATTGTGTGTTAAAGGCTGTGACTAATTGCCACTTTGTTATTGTTATTAATGCAGTTTCCATGAGGCACACTCCAGCAGAGACCGAGTGTGCAAAGCTGTGACTAATCGCCACCTTATGTCTATTTTATATATTATGTTTATTATTTTAAGAATAAACCTACCTTCACTTTAACCCTGAGACTCCGCACCATCCAACAAAACACATGACACAGAGGAGAGAAAGACTAGAGATTACATTACCATTATACTGACATGGTTTTATACCTCACCAACTTCAACTTTTCAGCTCCTAAATTTATCTGTTTAAAAGTGGAATGTCATTCAAATATACCTTATAATGACAAAGCTTTTCAACTCAGTCAACAACTGGAATAACCTAAAGTCGCCATCTGGATTTAAGCAAGTAAATAAGTTGATATCCTTTCAGAACATGGGTGCAGTGTCAGTTTCATCAGATCAGACAAAATATGTCCGTCAACAACCCTTTTTCCACGACAAAGATGAGATGATGATGAGAATGTATTGATTGTGGCAGGAGCAGGGCAGTTAAATCTTTCAGTGTCCAACAACACCATCCAGGGGAGTACTGCCTCCATGACAATATGTGAGAGACAGTTGTCCAATCAGTAAAATCACACATTCATGAGTGATCCACCAAGAAGAAACATGTTTCACTTAAAAATTTGGACATTTATTTAAAAAGACAAAAAATCAACAATAGAATCATATAACTTAACAAAAGGCTGAAAAGGTTGTTCACATCAGGCATCACTCTTTCCCATGTCTTTTCAGGTCCCTGTATGTCTCTCTCTCGACTTTCTTTATCCCTGGTGTTGTCCCTACCCCTATTTTTGCATGTGTCATCGTGATATAAATTCCGCTGCCCCTCTGCTCCTAGGTTCATTCAGTTCTTCATTTCTTTAATTTCATCTGTCACCTTGTCTTTCTTTTCTTTTGATTTTGTGTCAACAGTTTTCCAATCACTTTACATGTTTTTTTTATTTTTTTTATTGCTTTTTCTCTGTTAGCTCTGTTTGCCTTTTGATCTTGAGCCCTGTGGTTCTTTGTTGTTTAATTCTTGCATTTTGTGCTCATGTTTCCTCCACGTCCTGGCTGTTTCTTCCACATCTTCAGCTGTTTCCTCAGTACAGCGTCCACCCAGAACCTCGCGAAACCAATCAACTAATGTAAACTACAACAGTACATTAAAGAGATTTAAGATTGGATGACCAACAACTTTAAATTTTAAACTCAGAGAAAACTGAAGTCATGGTTAAAACAGATTTCTACAACTGTGTCATGATTCTGGTTTTGTCGAGTTGTGCTTATGTATTTCCGGGGTTTTATTTTTGTAAGCTTCCTGTCTGGTCCTGCATGCTCTCCTCTTGTGTCTCTAGCTTCACCTCCAGATTCCTTACCCATCTGTGTCTTGCCAGTAATCATTCCCAATGTGTCTCACCTGTGTGATTTCCCTGTGTATATAAGTCGGTGTTTGTTCGGTGTTTGTTCCCCTGTCCTGAGGGTCTTGCCATTGGAAGTATTCTCGTCCTGTCTTGCCTTGTTCTGCCTTTTGCCTCGTGTGAGTATATGTATAGTCTAGTGTGGTGCCGGAGGTATGGAGACGGAGGCGGAGTATTACGTAGAAGAACAACTTTATTAGTCAGCCCAACACAAGCCCTCATGCTCGACTGAGCGCACCTTAGACAGCATGTGCCTATTAAGTCCCCGGCTCCCACCCTTTACTGTCCGGGTGGGAACTGGTAACCCACCCATAGTTCTGGGATGAATTATGTCCCCCGACAGTCACCACACAAGCCCCCCCAGAATTCACCCACAGTCAGGGAGGAACAAGAGGGGGGCGGCGTGGGAGGCGCAGGCGAGGGGCTGAGGCCGAAGAACTCCGGGGCCGGGGGCGAGGACTCTCGTGGGCCGGGGGCGAGGACTCTCATGGCCCAGGGGTGAGGACTCTCGTAGGTCGGGGGCGAGGACTGCCGGGGCCGCATCGGGGTCCGCTGGGGCGAGGCGACTGCACTCAAGGCCACAGCGTGGACCACCGTAGCCGGGCGAAGTCAACCGGAACCTACACGAGGTCCGCCGGGGGCGCGCCAAGGTCCGGTGGAGCCCATGCGAGGTCCGCCGGAGCCAAAGCGAGGTCCGCTGGAGCCGAGACAGGCGCGCTCGAGGCCAGGACCGCTGGGGCCCGGCGAGGACCCTGGAGCAGAGGCACGGACCGCCGGAGTCGAGGCGAGGTCCGCCGGGGCTCAAGTGAGGTCTGCTGGAGCCAACGCGAGGAACTCCGGAGCCGAGACGTACGCACTCGAGGCGAGGAGCTCCAGCGTGCGGCGTGCAGCAGGGCCATCAGACCGGGAGCAGGGCGTTGAGTGGAGCTGCTAAGGGCTGCTGCCACGTGGCGGTGGCACGTGTCCGTAATGGCGCGGATGGCCAACTGCGTCTCCGCCTGCATGAGCCATGTGTCGGCCGCGGTCTCTCCTACCCTCCGACAGTTAGCGTGCGGCGTCGTCCGCCATTGTGCTCGTTGTGGACCCGGCGACTGCAGGTCCACTGTCGGGGTCACCAGTGTGGTGCCGGAGGTATGGAGACGGAGGCGGAGTATTACGTAGAAGAACAACTTTATTAGTCAGCCCAACACAAGCCCTCATGCTCGACTGAGCGCACCTTAGACAGCACGTGCCTATATAAGTCCCCGGTTTTCACCCTTTACTGTCCGGGTGGGAACCGGTAACCCACCCATAGTTCTGGGGTGAATTATGTCCCCCGACAGTCACCACACTAGTTTATTATTGTATTTTGTATAGCCTTGTCTTGAGTTTTCATGTCTTATATAGTTTTCTAAATTGTTAAGCATTCCTCAGTAGAGGGATTTTGAGTTTGATTAGTGTTTTTTTTATTTTTCTAAAATTTTATTTTTCCTCATAAGAGTGATTTTGATTTCCATTGGATTTATGATTTTCCTGTTGTGGGTTATTTTTTGTTGTTAAAAACTAGTTAATTTGGAAGATGAATGAATGAATGAATTATTCCCATGTTTTTCTACAGCACTTTCTGTTTATTTCCAAAAACCCTTATAGTCCCAGTAAATGTAAGAGTTGAATGTTCTTTTCGAACTTTAAAATAAATATCTTCATTTTGAAATCTCGTCTGGTCTGCATCTGGGTCTGTTGTCAAGAGCAGTCGTAACAAATTGAATTTTTTCACATCTGTAAAATATTGCTAAAATCAGTCATATTCAGACTACATTATTGGAATTCATTTTTCTCAGACTGTCCTATTAAGTCTTTGAAGACCCTTTTGCCAATCCAAAATTCCGCTGCTCGTGTACTGACTAGAAATAGTATCGGAGACCACATCTTTCCTGTATTTTCTTCTCTGCACTGGCTTCTTGTTATAGCTGACTTCAAAATACTTCAAATCAATACAAATCAATACTTCAAATAAATACAAAATACTTCAAAATACGCCTCACTTTCAAAGCCCTTCATGGCAAGGTACCTTACCTATCAGAAAGAGCTTTTATTTTAGCACCATCATGATTGCTCACTTGTCTTCTGTGATCTGGCTCTGTCTTGCCTATATATTTCAGTTTATGTACATT
>JAPTHA010187957.1:0-12223 GCA_029814585.1 Gymnapogon annona | reverse complement strand
TGATGTTAAAGGTGTGTGTGTTTTGGATGGTGTTAAAAGGTGTGTGTGCTTCATAATGGTGGTAGTGGTCTGTCTGTTGGGACCACCTCCACTACCCCAGCTGGGAAAACTACTGTGTGTGTGTGTGTGTGTGTGTGTGGGTTTGAGGTGACGGTGCGTGTTTGCCGTGTTGCGTTTACAGTAAACACGGCGTTTAGTGCAAACTCTTTTCAAACACATGTTGATGGCGGCTCATTGGGTCTGTGCTTCACACTCATTTGTCTTATTCCTCAGTGTTTCTACTCGTAAACTGTTACTTTCGTCTTACAACCCATTTTATTTTCTCCAAATCTCTCGCTCTGTTCCTCATGCAACCTCACGCTGCACTTCCAGGGCCCCTCCCTGCCCCCCCCACACACACAAAGAGGGATACACTCCTCATTCTCAGCGGAGTGAGTCGGTTCATTAGAGTCAGTCTCACAGATACAGTGACTTTAACTCATTTGAACTGATTTTCCGGTATCTTAAATCCGGTAAATAAATTATTGCGCCTGGCAAACTTATAGACGTCATTTTTTGTTACCGTGCAATTAATCCATTTATCGATTATCGCGGCAGGCCTAACGGCTGCAGCACAAACCTGCTTTAAATGTATTTGGTTGAAAACTTTTCTTCCTTTTTCGTCTAATGTCAATCTTCCTCATCACATAATGACGAAATATGTTTAAATACTGTATAGCGTTGAAGCGAACTCCGATCACACCAAACTCAGTGAACTCTGAGTAAGAACTGCTTGATCTACAGGTTAACACACTTATTTGCCAAAACGCAGTTTCTGAGGAAGCCAAGATCCTTTAATGTATATATGACAAGTTGGTGGAGATCTTCTAAACAGCGTGTTCAAATCAAAGTTCATTCATAAAGCAACAAATCAGAGCAGGAGTTACCTCAAGGCACTTTACATGTGATGATTTCCTTCTGCTTTTTCCCCTTCTGGGGTCGCCACAGCGAATCCAATTCGCATATTTGATTTGGCAGGATTTTTTTTTACGTCGGACGCCCTTCCTGACACAACCCACTGGACACTCATGCCAGGAATCGAACCCGGGTGCCCTATGCACCAGCCCGGTGCCTTACCAACTGAGCTATCCAGCCAGGGAAAGGCACTTTACATATACAACTGAATAAACCAGCCTCTCAAATTAGTTTTACAGAAACCCAACAGAATCCTCCAGGAGGAAACACTTGCTGATACTTGGTGACAGTGGAGAGTAAAAACTTCCTTTTGAAAACAGACAGAAACCTGGAGCAGACCCCGACTCCTGGAGGATGGATGCCTCCCACTCCAACAGATACAGGACCTGTTTCATGCCACCTTGTCACTCTTCAATAACTGCTTCTGCTCATACATCAGTTTGCACAAATTATACAGATATACGATAATTTATTCATTAGTTACTTTCAAATGTACATAACTTCTATATTCTTATTTTGTACTCAGTTTACTTTAGGCCCATTGCATTTGTATTTTTTAAAAACCTTTGTCCTCTTGATTGCAGGTACTGGGGGGACGGCAAAATAAGAATCTCATTGGCCTGTAATGTACCTAGTAATCTGGTTACATGAGAAACTGAATCTTGACTCTTCAATGTCATTCTGCGCCTCCTCGTTCTGAATATTATAGCTTGTTTTGAACCTTTATTTTGGTACATTACAGGTTCTTTACCCGGATCCGTTTTATACTTTATTGCATTTGCTCTTGGGTTGGATTTTATTGCCCCACGGTAATTTCCCAGTTTGGGGTAAATGGAGTCCATCCATCCATCCACATTCTTTGAACAGAGGCTTCCACTTAAATAAATACAGCCTTCTGCGCCTGGAATCATGAGATGTGGCATCAATCCTTTGCCCCTCAATCTGGAGTTTTGTTCAATCAATATCACATTAACGGAGAAGCGAGAGGGCTCCCGCTTTCACAGGTCGACAAAGCAGACGAGCCTGAAGGCATGACATTGTAGCGCAGAGACCAGATGTATGATCGGGACCCTACCCCAGTTAGAGCACAAAGAGGAAAACAAAACAAATAATTCCAGCATATGTAATAATAATAATGGATTAGATTCATATAGTGCTTTTCTCCAAGCAAGAACATCAAATGATCCATTGTCCCTTCACTCTCACATTCTCACTCTGGTGATACACTATGTTTTGAATGCACAGCTGCCCTGGTGCACACGGATAGAAGCGTGGCTGCAGAATCTGCACCAAACAGACTCTCCGACCACCACCAAACATTCACTCCCATTCATACACCAATGCGAGGCACCGGAGGCAAGGTGGGTGAAATGTCTTGCCCAAGGACACATCAGCACATGAGGGCAGGAGTCGAACCGTCATCCCCTTCAGTGAGTGAATGACGCCCCACTCTACCACCTGAGCCACGGCTGCTCCATCTGGCTGTGTGTGTACGAGCCCGATAGAACCAGGGGACGAAGTAAGAAGACTCTTTCTGAAGGCGTACGCAGCCTGAATGTTTGTGTTCATTCGTGTGTGAGCGTCCAAACAGAGACGCAACTCACGCTGTGAATATAAACATAACCATGTCCACGTTAAGTGATCCCAAAGAGACAAATTTGAGCTGCTCAGCTTGCCAGGGACCCCCACTTGTCATTTCACAGCCACAGCACTTACGCATCAGCACCCCCGCACTCCGCGGACAGGAGTTTCTACATACTGGTATTTAGATATTTCTGGCAAGTGAGTAGAGACTGAGGGCGAAGCAAAGACGCAGACTTGTGAAATTTGAAGTTGATACATCGGCATCCCTCAGCATGTCTGATAAACGCAGACTCCGACACGCCCATTTATAATATCTGTATGCCTTTTGACCAGAAGTCATTCTGGTCTCACAGACGTTACGTGGATCCTGTAGTAAGTGAACTGCACTAAAATCTTACTGCATTATTCATCTTTCAGGTCCAATGGGAGGCTCTGATGTCTCCACTGACAGACACAGATTTTTTTTTCCTTTCTCCGAAAAAACCTTTAAGTGTAAGCAACATTTTGTCACCTTTATTGCATTAATGACTATGCAGCCTGTTACACATAATGTAGCTGCATCAGTTAAGTTTAGTTAGCTCAATAAGTCAGCTTGGTACTTTGTATGTTTATAGATTATGCTGTCAATGTAATTTTATGGAATCAATCTGTATTTAACTCAACAGGAAGCTGGCATTGCTTTGCAGGATTTGATAGAACATTTCCTATTTAAGACTGTACCTGGTCTTTCCAATAAATTAATAGGTCCAATGGTTTCAGGGTGTTGCTCTTTAAATAAAAAGTCCAGATTTTTTCAAAACTGACTTTTTTTTCCCCTCAAGACCTTGACTTTATGTAGCTTTTTACTTGCGCATCTACTTTTTTTGAGATTGTACCTGTGTGAAGTAGAAAAGTTAATTTTAATACATGTATGAATGAATCAATGTCTCACGGTACATTGTTTTACTGACCGAAATGTTTTTAAAACATAGCAAAACGACCAAAATGAATGGATGTCAGATAAACAAGTTTCACTAGAATCATTCCAGAACCGACCCGTGAGTGAAACCAGATCTACTTTTATGTGCATATGATCATACATTAAAATTCAACTATGAGAGAAACTTTTTTGTTTATTACAGACTGATCTCATGAAATCACTGTGTATGACATGCCAGTTGGGTGCCATACGTATGGAAGTTTTGGTGTGTTATTGGACCACTGCATGTCAATATTTGTCCTGTTTTGCAGTTCTAAACCCAATACTAACCCAAGCATTGGTGTGTATCATGTGATGCAGCATTCATATACACCCAGAAATCTTAATACATACATATCCAATTAATGCTGACGTGTACATCAACACCAACTTGTGACATCAAGTTGCTTTAAGATTTTCACACCAACTACCAGACATTCCAAGGTCTGGAAAACAGTGTTTCAAACTGCACACCTTTTAAGACTTTCAAGACCCATGTCAACACCCTGGAGTTTTGTTCTGAGTCGCTGGATGTATTTAGGAGCATCAAGCAATTTTTCAAGATGGAATGAACTGTACTATCATGATTGATCTATAGGCAACAATCAAGCACTGAAGAAGGAGCGGAGGAGGTATAAATCAGGGAATGGTAGCGAAACTAATCAAAGCAGCAACAGCCTGTCACCCAGTCCATCATGTCACAGTGGCTGCATCTATTTGCGTTGTACATAAACATAAGAGAGCAATGTTCACTCAGGTCCCTTAAATACAAAAATGTGACACTTGGTACAGACAGGACCTTAGTTTTGCTGACACCAGAGAACACCAGTCATTTATTCAATGATCCAATTCATTTATAGGCACAGGAAGCATTTATAGATGGAGGAAATGGCTAAAAGAACCAACTCCCATCATTTACAGATGGAGGAAACAGAAAAAAAATACTCCCACCATATTTAGACAGAGGAAATGGCAAAAAGAACCTGCTCCCATCGTATATAGACAGAGGAAATGGCAAAAAGAACCCACTCCCAGACACGACTGATAACTATGGCAGGTCTGGTGAAAAGCTACTCAATGATTTTCCCCATTTCCACCGGCAACAGACAGACTCGGTGATGGCTTTATCGATGTTATATTCTACAGGTGTAATGAGCACAAGCCACATGGACGTTAAAGGCTTTCCCTTTCATTAGTACCAGTTTTTAGTGCTGACAATTGCAGTAACGCCACTGAAATGAGTGTATCTCTATGCCTGCTTGGGACTGACCCTACATTAGCAGAGTGTTAAACAGCTGGGAAAGGCGCTTTATATGCCAATCCATTCTGCTGCAGTGTTCCTTCTTCATTACCGGCGCAGGTGTCGACTGCCAGCAAACAGATGCGGAAGAACAGAAATGTCGATGCCGTGTCATTCTCTTCAGCAGGCATTTAATGTCTGGAGTCGGCGTCGCAGCCCCGTCGGCTGGCGGTGTTTGTAGTTGGCGTTCCTGGTCAAATGTGAAAGCGGCGTATCTGCAGCGAAGCATCAGAGGAGAGGCCCGGCTATTTGTCTCTTTACTGAATGGGTTGTGTACTTTATATGTGCAGGATCACTGACCGGAGTCAATTCAACAACTGACTGACTCCGGGCGGTGTATATGCTGTGTGCACACATACCAGGCACGCTCTGAATCAACACAGTGTGGTTACTGTGGCAGATAAAGCAGCCTGAGAGCGACATGATGAATAATGGTCCATTTCCAATGCTGTGTTCTTGGCCCCATGTTATTACAGCTGTGGCACAACACACATTACACACAACCCATGTCCCACCGTATACAGCGATAAAGAGTGCATCGTGTTTTATAATTACAAGAAATGCAATCAATGTACTGTATATATTTAGGGGGAGTGTTATGTTGCAGAAAATGAAAACCGAGACCTGCCTTTGACAAACGCATGAGAATGCCGGTAGGGAGCAGCAGATGGATCTCTACAGTACATTACACTACGTTCAATGAGTGAGACAAAAGGAACAGGTTAAGAAATATGTTTGGAATTCAGTCTCAGCCAAAAAAGAATCTGACTCCTAACATTAAATATTCACCTACTACTACAGTCTCAAAGCCAGTCTTACCATCGATATCCCATCATTAACAACAACACAGGCTGTGGTAGAGACACACACACAATAACTCAAAAAGGTATGAAACACACTGCAGGCCAAAACTGAACACAGACATGTTCAGACACAAACACACACCAGTCACAGGAGGGCCTGCCCCAGTCATGTCACATGACATTCATGACACAGCCTGCAGCAAAGACACGGGGCCTTCCGCTCTCATCAACGTCAGCTTCTCTTATGGACATTTTGTACTTCAGGGCGGCTGTGGCTGAGTTGGTAGAGCAGGTCATCCAATGGCTGCAGGCGGTTCAAATCCTGGCTTAGACTGTCCACATGTCTAAGTGTCCTTGAATCCTAACCCAACCCAATCCTGCCCAGCCTGGCATGGTGTAACAGCTGCCCACTGGTGAAGTGGGTGTGAGTGGGTAGATGTGAGGTCAGTGTAAAGCGCTTTGAGTACCATAGAATGTGTAGAAAAGTGCTATACAACTGCAGTCCATTTACTTGGATGAAAAGATGCAAACATTTCCCAATTCCACATCAACATTCTCATCAACATTCAGCTCTTGACTCGTTGTCCCTCATGCATTCTCTGAGTCAGTGTAGAACCGTGGAGAATATTCCTGAGCCAACTCATCACCGGAATCATTTCCTCCCATTGTTGTTCCTCAAAACAAACAGCTGAAGGTGTATTTACCCCTTGAGCTTGACTTTTGTTATTTATGCACCGTGAGGGAAGACAGGTATTGAAGAAGTGAGGCGTGCAGTGACAAACGGCAGTCCGCCTCTGTGGTGGCGCGGGCCAGGGTCGCTCCCCCACCCCCCGGCATCCATCAGGGTTCTCATGGTGACTGACTGCCTCGTTTTCCCCAGCAATCGCTCAATGGGTCGCCCCATTACTAACCCCCTGAATTGATCTTAACCCGAGCAGCGTTCATTTCTAGGTGAACTTCCTAAAGGTCCACCTCCCACCCTCATCAAGGATTCCACGAGTGATGGGACAGTAAGTGTGGTGTGTGTTGTTACGGCTAGATGACTCGTGGTATGTTGCAGGGGGGAAAAAAAAAAAAAAAAGGGAAAAATGGGAGTGTGATAAACAACTCAATGCTACAGTGAATAACGAAGCCTGCCAACGAGAGGAAGTAAATGGCTCCCTGCAGCCGGTGTGACTTTGAACAGCCAGTGCTTCACAATGGAAAAGGTTAATGAAGCATGATCTTCTTCCCAGGTAGAAATCCAGACGCAGACAATACTGAAGAGAAAATGGCATCACAGGCATTTGAATTAGCATGCAGAGTGCATCATAAACAACCAACATTAACCACTAGTGGATGTTCCCATTTCTTTCATTGATCGAACTATTCGGTGG
Source organism: Gymnapogon annona (assembly GCA_029814585.1). NCBI lineage: Eukaryota > Metazoa > Chordata > Actinopteri > Kurtiformes > Apogonidae > Gymnapogon > Gymnapogon annona. The sequence continues at coordinate 5,248 of JAPTHA010187957.1, read as the reverse complement.
CAAGTAAAGAGTTCATCATTTGGGACATTCTTTTATTCATTCATTTTTCCGTCACAGGATGCTCTCCCAGATACTCAAGGGCAAACGCGGTGGTAACCTTAGACAAGTCATCAGTTCATTGCAAGGCTAATCTTTCACGTGCATTTATACACCACTGCAGGGGCACCAAGGACATGGTGTCACATGACCAGGACAGAGCAGGATTTGAACCACCAACTCTTCTGTTACTGGATAACTGGCTCTACCATGAGCCATACCACGACTGCCCCCTCATCATTTGGACAAACACTAGACGATGTTCGCATGCTAGCTCTTACATTCAACACAAATTTGCGCATCCTGTTTACACGAAACCTGTTGATGTTGAGATGGAAGCTCATCTTCATCACAGAACCTTCATTTAGGCCTCAGCTTGTGCCTCATGTGTTAGTCACCTTAATTCCTTCCCTTGACTCATCCACTTACATCTGAGCCACCGAGAGAACAGGGCTTTAAGACTATGAGACATCCCCTCAGAGCCGACATTTCAAATGGACATCTGTGATTTTGAAACAATTTACTAATTGATTTCTCCATATCTGTCGTGATAACAATGAAATGGTCGGTAGGCAATGTAACTTTTTTTTTTTTTTTTACTCGATACTCACACAGAATCAAATGAAAATGTAATCATTAACTGATAGCAATTCAGACTGATCGTCTCCTGTTGTGGTTTGTTATATCCAAACATTATGTTATGTATTTTTTTTCTTCACATCACAAAGAGCACTAATCGGCAAAAAACAGAGGAACGCCTGTGTAGCTTTGGTCATGACTCCTCCCACCGGCCTCTTCAGCCCTACATCCTACGCATCCTGCACCAAGATTGATTTAAAAGAAACAATCAAGAAGTTGAGGAGGGCAAACGCACAGTGTCCAGAAGATCCTATGGTGTCAAAGCGTCGCTGCTCTGCATCATGAGTCATTAACGTTATTTTGCTCAGGCTGCGAGTTGTCATTTTGAAGTGTCTGTCAGAACTGAAGTGTTTATTAATTTTACAATGTGCACATTTGCAGAAATGTTTCCATAATATAAAATACATAGTCATACATACTTTCATACATAGTGGTCACTACAGTGCACATTTATTTTAAAGTGGTTTTCTCTCATAAGTATGAGTCTTAATGTCACAGTTGATTAAAAAAAAAAAAATCCTGAAGTAGGTTATTTTAATTCATGCATGAAAGCTGTAAAATAGAGCAGCTTTATGCATCGATGCATTATGAACATTAGTCAGAATGGTTTCCCTCAGTACATTGCTCTGTTTGTTTTTTTAAATCATCTTCAACATTCACCCTATTTCACTGTGTTTTTTAAAGGCTCGGTTGGATTGTTGAAGCTACAATGCTGCAAGAGAATATACTGCAATGATGGGTTATTTTCTGCTGCGCTTACAGTGATTTTCATTTTTTGAGCTGGTGTTTTCCCCCCCGGTCAATAATTCCAGATGACAAAGCTAATGTTAACCACCGAATACTATTGGGTTCTGCTGACGCTGACTGTTAATCATCATCATCCCATCTCTTAACACACAAGAAATAAAAAAAGAGCAAATTTGGTTTAAAAACTTAAGAAATTAGGATGCATAACAGAAGTTGGGGAAAAAAACCAACTAATTTATTCACTGCATGCTGGGAATTTAACGATGGCTTTTAGTCCAACAGGTCTCACAAGTAGAGCCTGTCGATTCCTGATATCTGTCCAAACACTTTGACTTGAGAGACACTTGGCTAAGAGTTTGCTTCTCGTGTATTTCTCTGTAGTCGGGGTGGGTGGCACAGGATGAAACGCAGAGGGATGACTCACACTGGTTTAGACTCACACCAACAAGCTTCAACCCTGATGCCCACATTCATTTCAGGCTTGAATCCCTGAAACCTCCCCTAGTGCAGGCGTTCCCAAACTTCTAAACCTAAAAAAAAAACAAAACTGTGCAAAGGATTCACACACTAAAGTTGTATCCAAGCATGGGCATAACGGCACAAAACACAAAAACCTTGATACAATTTTATAACAATTTACTACAAGATAAAAGCACAACACGTCAAACTAGTCTCCGTGTGACGAATGGCTGAACATTGCTGTTAAAACTTAATGAAACACTATTTTTAACAAAACAAAAAAAAAGCAAGCGCACAGGACTCGCACCATGATAGTGTGGCACGTTTGCCACATTGCATTATGGGTACTGGACATTTGACTCGTTATGCAATTATACTAATTCTCTTTGTAGTCACCTAAGGGGTGATCTCAGGACAATTCTGGACAAACGCCCACTTTGGGAACCCCAGCTCTAGTGGACAGTCCAGGACAACAGCTACTGAAAGGAACAGAGCGAAATGTGACATAAATTTGTGCTGCGTTTCAAGACATGCACTACAGAGGAATTTATGACAACAATTCCTTTCCTCTGCAGGAAAACAACTTCCTCCCACAAAAACCCTCCAATCATGTGAACTTGGACGCGGCATATATCCGTACACGTCAAAACAAATGGAAATATTCAGTAACACTACGTCAATCTCACTTGTGCCGATTTGATTTTCTTATCTAATAGTTCAGTCGGTTTTCTCTAGGCTTTATCGTTGTATTTTTCACTTTCCATCTTATTTTTGATGACATTTCATTCCATTTCTTTGGATTCACTGCACTGCGCTTAATAAGCTCTCTGCTCTTGATGGTTTTCAGCCTCGTTGTGAACAGAACCTCAAAATGTAATTTAGCTGGTGGGCAAATAGGACATGTTCCCACTGAGGGGATGTAACGCTGCTGAATCTTGTGCTTATTTTTCCAATGAGTGGTGTACAGCGTTTCGGAGGTTTATCTGATAATTAGAAATCTAAACAAAGCTGTACCATACGATAGGCCTTTAATGTTTTGTGAGGAAAAATTTCTTTGGCAGAGCTGCAAACAAACATACATCTGTACATACACACACAAACAAACCAGAGCAACAAACAAACATACATCTATATGTACATATACACAAACATTAACCACAGCAATAGGCAAACAGACACAAATATGAACCACAACATCTATACATACATACACCACAGCAATAGACAAACATACATCAATACACACAAGAACATAAAATAAACCAACAGCAACAAACCAACCATACATCTACATATACACATAGGCCGCTTACAATACACATGTTCAACCACATCCAGCTGCATCCTCACTGTTCCGCAATGTTTACACGTCTGAAGGGCAGCTTAAGCTACAATTTGTTGGTATTTTTTCCAGTTGATTTTACACCAGACAACAGCGGTTTAAATGGAATTCTGGGTGTAGGCTAAATTAAACTCAGACACTGCATGGCTCTCTCTTAAGACCACATATGGGTCACATTAACATTCCTATTCCAATGGTTCGTTTCAGAAATGAGATAAGAGCTACCACTTGACAGAGAAAATGAAATGGAATTGAAGAAGATTTAAAAATTGACTGGTTATAGGGTAACAACATCAGCCACTCTTAATATCAGTTTTCGCGGAGTTCCAAGTTTACGAACAAAAGCCACATAATGTTTTCAGAAAATTAACAGTTTGTTGATGTGGAAGCTCTTCTGGTGAGAAAAACAAGACGCAACAAAATCAATATATAAGAGATGACAAACAACAGAGGCTACTGAATTTCTCCAAGAGTAATGACTCGTTCATTGCTGCCAAAATTGTGATGTAGAAGTAACTTATTCGATAAAGTGGATTATACTGCACTTCATTCACATTTGGGTGAAAGTGCCACTGCGAAGAATGGGGAGCATCTTATCTTAAGATGATACGAAATGGGCAAACGTCCTGGAATGTAAAGGCTGTTTTGGAGAAACGTCATTGTAATGAGGCTAGAGTCGACTGAATCATAATTGAGTCTAGTAATGTCTGAGTCAGGCAATACATGCGAGTGGATCATAGTATGCAATAGAAGCATTAAAATGCAAATAAAACAAATTAGAGCGGTGTTGGACATGCTCGCAGTTCTGTTAATTCACCGTTTGGCAAAAAAAAAAAATCCAATTAAATAAATGAGCATCCACACAATATGCAATTAGCTTGATTACTGGACTGATTTGCCATGGCAATTTTTACACAATACAATTCTGACTAAATAGATCAAATGCTATTCCATCCGGAGTATTAATTTTTCAGCAAGACCTAGTCAGACCACGGCATTAAATTTTCTCCATCACATCCCCAACCTGAGCATCCAGGAATATATTCATGCCCTCAGGATAGATAAACAAGCAGTGATCTTCAGACCTGATCATCTGATATATTCAGATTCAGCTGAGCCAATATTATGGACACATAACATCACTGAACCCAGAAATGATCAAGTGAACCAACCACAGATCATTACAGACTGTACCCTCTTCAGAGGGTACAGTCTGGACTCACCGGACCAGGTGACCTTTACCCATTAAAACACAGTCCAGTCTTTATGCTTTTTATCAAAGATGTTCATTTTCAAACGAAGTGATGATCTAATCATTCTTAGATAAATGCAGATTCTTCTGGCTATGCATTATGATATGTGTATACATACATACACACACACAGTATAAAATCATGTTTGAATTTCTATTAGAATGAATAAAGCATCCATCTACATCTTTCACACGTACAGACTAACAAGACAGATATAGATAGATCTTTTCTTATACTGTTTCTGCAGATTTCTTGCTACTAATGAAGAGCCTCTCCGAGATACAGGCTTGGATGACTTCCATTTTGCAGCATGATGCCTGTCCAGCCGCTGAAAGCAGTACGGCAGCACATGGACCAGCTGTCAGAGAGAAACGTCAGCCCCTACAATCACAAAGTGACAGATGTCTCAGCTCTTTTAGAATCTACCATTCCTGGGGAATAGAGGAAATCTGCCTCCGTTTGGCTTTGACCACACTTAAAGAAGCCAAAAGGTAAATGCGAGAAACTGAAAACTCTCCCTTCATTCCTGCTCAATGAGGAAATGCAGCTTGGGCTTGTTTTGTTTTGGTTGGATGAGCTGGTCCCTATCAGTCACATATATATATATACACACACACACATATATATATATATATACACATATATATATATACATATATATACACATATATATATACATACATACATACATATATTATATATATATATATATATATATATATAAACACACACACACACACACACACACACACACACACACACACACACACAC
>JAPTHA010187942.1:0-12224 GCA_029814585.1 Gymnapogon annona | reverse complement strand
CAATGTCCCCTTCATTAAGAGCATGCAAACAAGGTGATACTGCACGTTATTGCTCAAGTTAATCATGGGTAATTACAGAGAGCAGCACAGGACAGATAGCGACAGATGAGCTGCCACTATGGCTGCATTTGTCCCCTATCTGTATAATTACTGTATAATCGTAGAGGACAGCCTCCTCCTGACTGCACAGCATGGACCAACTTAGTGTAATCTCTGAAAAAGCAGAAGGGATCAACTCTGTGTGTGTGTGTGTACATACGTGTTGAGTGACAGATTCTTCATCTCACCAGTTCCGTCAGATGAGGTTTTCATTTGAGGAGCAGTCGTCTAATAATGGATGAATCAAAGCCCTGATGAGGACACAAGTCACTTTCAATCACAGTCACACTCTGGCTGTTATTACATCCGGCTGCTGCACTCGTCCTCCTCAGCGGCAGAGTGACTGCAGTAAATGAAAGGTTGGCAGCTGCATCTACCTTTTTGTTCGCCTGACGTATGATCTTGCAGTTCGGAGGCTGGTTTCCTCTCGCAGCTGAGGTCACTGAGTAAGAGCTGATGGAACGTACAGTATGACTGTAGTGAACAACTGGTTTTACAGCAGTACTGAAATCCACAACTCTCAACGGCAGGAGGAAGTCATGAACCGGAACACACACACGGCGACCAGAACCACCCATGAAACAAACTTCATGCGATGCATCGACCGATAGTTTACACTATAACTCTGTTTTTAAACAGAAATCAGTAAAACAACCAATCACATTTTTCTGTACAGAGGAAATATATTTTCATATCAGAGAACAGAACATCTTATAAGCCATGTTATAAAAATAGAATGGAGAACAACACAATAGGTGTGTTAAGAGTTAGCATGAACACAGAATACAAATGTTGACCAGGCTAGGTTCAAAAATAAAAGTTTTTATTTTTATGTTCAACAAGAACTTACAAGACACCGTTAAGGATTATTTCTTTAAGATGTTCTAACTATCAACAAAAAGCACCACTCAAAAACTCGGGAATACTTTTAACTATAACTAACAAAAGGTGACCCATGACGGGAAAAATAAATAATCAATTAACAAACTCAAAATCACTCCATAGAGGAAAACAATAATTTAGAAAATGAACAAAAGACTAGAAACACAAAATCGCTTTAAAGAGGAAGTAAGACAATTTGGAAACTTGTCTTACTTCCTTAAGTTCAACAAGATTAAGTTCAAGACTATACTATATAAAACTATGGCAACTAGACTAACAACTACTTACTCAGGAGATCCACAAGGCAAGACAAGGGTTCCGTGTCTCTGACACAAGGCACAACGATCTGACAGAAACATGAGGTCACGAGCAGCCTTATATAGAGGGATCACCCAGGTGTCACACATTAGGAATCATTACAAACGAGACACAGATGGGAGACGAATCTGGGGGTGAAGCGAGAGACATATGAGGAGCGCACGCAGGACAAACGGAGAAGTCACCAAAATAAAACCCCGGAAATACATAAACCTAACTTGACACAACCCGAATCCTAACAGGTGTACAGTATGCTAACGTAACACATGCATGGTTATTCAGCTACATGAAGCATAGACAACCAATTGAATACATGTCTGGTATGTTCATGTAACATATAAACAGTCATTCACATAACTATAGCGCAAAGAACATTCTAACAAGTTTACCAAACTCTCCATCTCACTCCGAATCACTAAATCCATCGAATTCTTTATCCTCGGTGTCTCTTCAGTTCAACTCCACCAATTCCAGAGGTAGACGAAGCATCTCTTACTCTTCTTCGTTGGTGTGGTCAGACTCAGCATCAGTTCCAGTTACAATTATTCCTGTCTTTCTGAATCTCGACAGATTGGTTTGGGTTTTCACAGAAGTCCATGCTTTCTTCATCCATCCAGTGACGTGTAGGACAGTTGCATGGCACCATCCATCATCCTCTGCTCCCACAGGTGACGCAAGACTGCTTTAAGACGTCAAGGGGCTGCGGCGCTTTGGTTAAACCTCCGGAGATGATGAGTAGAGTGTCCTTGTGTGGTTGTCAGTATGAAAATAACAGACATGTGAAATGATATATTTTAATATTCTAACATAAAAGTCACACACCGGAAAACTCAGAAAAAAGTGTGACTTATCAACGTTTACACTTATTACACCTTCATGACAAGTCATCAGAGTAGCACTACTGAGATACAGTGTGTTTTAAAATATGGATTAATAGCAGGAATATGGAGTCATTATATGACACGTGATGAAACAGCAATGGGAAGTTGGATGGTGTGCATTGACTTGTTTGGAAAATGGGTGAGTATGGATAGAAAGAAGGCCAAAGATATGAATCTCCGTGTGCTGCACTGGCTGAAAGTAGATATAATAGCTCTGTTTTTGTTTTTTTTTATAGAAAAAGTAGTAAAAGCACCAATCATCTGTTTTCTGTCCAGTTTGTGTTGTCAGCAGCTGCACTCAAGATCTATTTGGAATCGAACAAATACCAACAGAACTCTCTCCCTTTTACACAGCACTTCTGTGGTGTGACTAGGTCGCCTTCATTATCTGGAAATACAATTAGATAGTACTAGTGAGTTGTGCTTAAAAATAAGAGTTAAAACAGGAATGTGGAATATGTCATATTAAAAGCGACGAAATGACACTTGGAGGGTGGGTGCTGTGTATTGACTTGTTTGGAAAATAGGTGAGTGTGGCTAGAAAGAGGAGGCCAAAGATCAAACGGTCAGTTGTGGTAATAGAAAACGACTGAGTGGAAGATGAACAAAGGACAAGGGTATGACGGACAACAGAGCCTGTGATAAACAAGATAAATGTGTGCGTATACGAAGTAGACATGCCAATTGCAGGAACTGCTGGCAGAAAGGAGAAAGGAGACAGAAATAAAGGCTGCTGTTGTGGATGGTAAAAGGTAAATGGACTACACTTATATTGTGCTTTTCCACACATGTATGGTGACAGAAGTGGTTTATGTCGCCTCACATTCGCACAAACACTCATGCCCATGTTAGGCACAGCGCTGCTCAAAGACACTCCGGCATATGGACAACAGGAGCCAGGATTAGTGGAGCCTATCCCAGATACCCAAGGGTGTAGGCAGGGGTAACCCTGAACAAGTCGCCAGTTCATCGCAGGGGTAACATGAGAGTAAGGTGGGTGAAGTGTCTTGTCCGAGGACACAATGGCACATGACCAGGACAGAGCGAGATTTGAATCACCAACCGAGTGGTGTCCGCCCATCTTAATCATCATTTGGAGCAAATATCTGAATGAAGTTTTGTATTTATTAATACTGTATGGGTTGGACATCGTCTGGGTCCTGGTTCATGTTGGCATTGATGGAAACGAGCAGGTGAGTGTCCTGATGAAACCACAGAACTGCAGGAGGAAAGGCAGTTGTGAGGAAGGGATGGAAATCGAGAGCCAATTCTTTTTGAGAACCAGCTCCCAGTGGTTTAATTCCTTTTAATCGTTGGCTTGCTTAACGATCAGTTGCTTATCGACTCCAGCTTCGTTGCACATGACCGATGATGTCACACATACGCTGCATTGTTTTGGATCACGCCCAACATGGCATCAAAGCATTTTCTGCCTCCACGCCATGTTGGTTGTAATCCAACTATTGTTCACGTGACAAGATGAGACCAGGAACACTTGCAGAGTTTCTGTTTCTTCAAAGCAGGAGAACACCTCCAGTATGATCCAACATTTATCTGCACAGCGTATAATTCATTTGTAGGATTGTCAGTACCTGGTGACGCGTTTGAATCTAGAAGCAGAGCAAACACCAGGCCATCATCTGTTATTAGTGTTGACCCTAATGTGAACTCTCACAAGCCCCGTCTGTCGCATTACAGTTGGCACCGTGTCAGCGTATAAAGTGCATTATACCATTCGCTCCCATTTCCTTCCGTCGATTTTAGATGACGATCACTGAGTCAGACTGACACCGGCAGCTCTCACACACCTCTAGGCACCCCATCATTTCATATATATCAATATATATTCTACTTCAGTCTGTTGTACTTCCATGTGTTTATGTCTGTCTCCCCGCTGCCAATCCTTCTTTCCCTCTCTCTCTCTTTTTGCTTTACCCTTCCTCTTTAACCCCGAGTGGGGAGTTATAGAGACATCCATCCTTCAGGAGTCGGGGTCTGCTCCAGGTTTTGTACTGTTTGGTGAGCACTTGTATCTGTATTGGTAGTCTTGACAGGAGTAATATCGTCTTGTCTGTACTCCTGGAGGATTCTGTTGGTTTAGCATTAGTACTTGTATTTGTAGTAGTAGTATTAGCAGTAATAGTATCATCTAGGATAACTCAGTTGGTATGGCACTGGGCTGGTGCATAGGGGATACCGGGTTCGATCCCTTGTAAGAGCGTCTGGTGGGTTGTGTCAGGAAGGGAATCCGGTGTAAAAACTCCTGCTAAATCAAATAAGGGAATTGGATTCGCTGTGCGACCCTGGAAGGGAAAAAGCTGAAAGAAATCATTATCATCAGTATCATCTAATGTTTACTCCTGGAGGATTCTGTTGGTTTGCGATAAAGTTATCTTTCAACTCTATATGTAAAGAGCATTGAGATGACTTCTGTTATGATTGGGCGCTACACAAATAACCTTGATTGATTAATTAATTGATATACTGTATACATATATCGTTTCCCTCCCCCATGAAACCCAGAATACTTATTGGTAAATCTGAACCAGTTGGTGGGCAGTATTTTTATTTGTTAGTCATTTGCTCAGTTTTCCCCTGTTCTAAAGTCATGGTTAAAGGTCTTTAACATATAAAACATTGTCCCCTAATGGTGAAAGGCATGTTGTGTAAAAACCCATCATTGACAGCAGCAGTGTGTTCTGAATGCCACCACTGATGAATGATACGACATTTCACTGGACCTCAACCTTTTTTGTGCCACAGAGCAGTCTGACAGTATTTTCAAACACCGGCCTTTAATTGGTGGTGGATGAATACAACAAAATAAAATGATAAAACAGACATAAAAACTGGTATTCAGTAAATATACTAATAAGGGTAAACTTTATTAGCAGTAACAGCATAACATGAATAACGGCCTCTCTACAACCAAAGAAACCAAACACATACACATTTGGGTTTTTTTTGTGTTAATTTTTTCCAGCTTGAGGGTTTCATTGTAGCTAATGCTAATGTATTATGTGTTAGCGTTAGAACAGCCTTTTGAAGAAGGTAGTGGATGTAGGGAACACATGTAACCGAGGCAAAGTCTGGACATGTGTCATGAGTGAGTCATGCTGCAGGGGTGAATTCAGCAGTGCTCCAAAATAAAACGTCATTCAGCATCAGATAATAAATAAAATACAAATAATGCAAGATATGTATTTTTTGTGAGGCCAGGTACCGATTGACCCACGGTCCAGTACTGTTCTGGGCATTGGGGACCATTGTGCTAACATATTCATCTCCACCTGATGCATAAACTGCACTGAAGCACTGAGTCATGGACAGATACAGCAGACAGAATCTGGTACTTTTTCAAAATCAAACATCGTTTACAATCCAGCAATAAATAAAATGGAAATCATGTCAGTTATGTATTCTTTCTGTGCGGCCCGGTACCAACTGACCCACGGACCACTACTGGTCTTTGGACCCCGGTGTTTGGGTGTTATTCCATAAAATTTTTAAACAAGCTCCATTTATTTTTCCAATTGAGTTACAGCGCTCTACTGTATTGAATAGTAAAGTAATCGCAAAAACCCAAGAGAAAAACAACACATTTTTCAACTCCTACTTCTCTATCCAAAAATCAATCCCATAAAAAAAAAAAAAAAAAAAAAACTGTTCGATGTCGTCAGGGGGTTCCATTTCCTGATCCATGTTTGTTTCTGAACAAAAAATCACTTTTCCACTTTCTTTTTTGAATTAGAGCAGCAGAGTACAATTACATTAAAAAGTGACATAAGTGATTCAATGTTCTGGTTTCACGTGTGACAAGATCTGCATCCATTTAGTGGCTTAACACGAGACTACACGCTACATGTGACTGTGACTGCGAACGTCTTGGCCCAGAAAACCAACTATTAAATAGTCCAACGTTATATGTTAATGTATGCAAATGATGGCACAGTTCCAACAACATTAAAAATACATTTGTCTCTCGCTGCTGACTATCTTTTCAGATTATTTCTAAAGATGGCTCCCACAGAGCAGAAGAGATGTCTGTCTCATCTGTCAAGGACTGGAAAAAAAAGACAAAAAAAAACCCAACGGGAACCACAACACTATTTGTGTTTATGGGGTCACATGAAATAAAACCACCGCCGTCGCTGTCAGAAACATAACTGTAATTTTTAACTGCATTAGTTAATGGGTGCATTAATTGTTGAGCAAATGTGTGTGTTTTTGTTGCATAGATTTGACAGCTGTGATGCGACTGCATTAATCTGCTTTTGTATGTACGCGTTGACAGTAATGTACATTAATTATTTTGATGTAAATTGCCACCTTGGTATTCATTCTCGCACTAACTAATGTGTTTTCACTGAACTCCATTCATCACTCTTCTCCATCTCCGCCATCTTAATAAAACCTAAGTGCTTCATCGAAATAATGAGCGAGGTTTTGACACGTCAGTCCACATACGCATGGGATTTAATAATATGTAAGATAGGGTTACAACCATAACATTGGGATTTTTAGAAAATTTGTTATAACAAAAACAATTTGCAGGTTTTTTACAGACAAACAATTAACTCATCGGAAGTCAACACAACTGCGAAGAAGATAGAAGTGTTGCCAGACTGAACGTTTTCTAACAAAACAGATTTAAACCAAAAAGGACCCTACAAAATAAACGACTCCACAACCAGGTTTTTTGATGAACAAACCAACAAAAATACACAAAAACCAAGCAACCAAAAACAATGGGCAACTCAGACGGGACACGGTTTGGCAAACCAGTTACTGAAAACGGCATTTTGATTATGACACAAGTCTCTCAGTATCGAAAGTCCTTAACCCTCCACACCTGACCAATAGGGCTTTTTAATCAGATCCAAGGTACGAGGCAGACAGCTTAAGTGACAGCCGCCCAGACTGAGGGAATCCCCGGGGATTTAAAGGGACGGTGTAGCCTCGTGGAGTCTTTGGTTTGGCGGGAAAGTGAATTGGGTGCGCTGACAAAGGCGGAGCAGATCCAATGGAGAGCGAAGGATCAAGGGCTCGGCCGTCGCGGTTGACAGGCCAATAGGTGCGCTCTGTAGAAAAGAGCGCAGACACAGAAAAGACAAAAGAAAACACAGGATCTCCGACCCAACCGGTGTTGGAAGCTGTAACAGATATGAATCTGCTGGTTCTGTTCAATGTAACAAATGAGATTTTAGTTTAATAATAGCGTAGAAACCGAAAATCAAGAAGTCAACCCATGTCTTCAGAGAATCAGAGCAAAAATACAGTATGAGTCATGACATTCACTGTACTCACACGTCTTCATAGAGGAGCCCTGCTGTTATTTTCTGCATTAACTGTAAATAATCACGAGGTTCAGTCATTTATGTGTTGTCTTGTTTTTTTGTTTTTTTTGTCCTGCCATTGTGTGTTGTGAATGTCGTCTTGTAGTGAATAAATGGAACTGTAATATTGTCTAATGAAAAAACACAAAGACTTAGCCTCCACTGTGGTTCTACATTCATCTGACAGCAGTCGATATCAGCAAAAATACCTCTGAGGTATTTTCGTTGATAGACTGACTCTTTACTATTTTATTTTACTATCGACTGACATCAACGATATCAAATAGTCAAAGAAATAAAAACAGCTAATATCATTGATACGGACTATTTTACATTGACGTCTTGAAAGCCCTATTTTAAATATCAATTATACGCCTTAAGGAGTGTATGCTCTCACTTTAATTAATGCTCACAACTCTTGATCGTCGTCCTGAGGGAACGCACAGTAATGGGAGAAATGAATGGAATCGACTCACCTGTCAAAACCTGCAATACACAAACTGCCAATGCCTGAAATTAACTTCAGAGCAAAACCCTCTGCAAAAAGTTCCCAACACAATTCTAGGGCGACATGTTGTGAAGGATTATTTTCTGAAGGAGATTATTTTCTTGGTGCTACGACGAAGAGAGAGTTCAGTTGAAGCATCCCATAATAAAAGAGTTTGTACATGTTCATCACCCTGGATGATTTCTAGGACTTTGTCATTTTTATATTTATATTTTATTTTGATATGACTTTAGGGACTGTTACAGTTACATTCATACACTACAAGACAACATTCACAACACACAATGACAGGATCAGAGACAACAGACAAAAAAAATGCATGAAGATGACAAACAACACAAAATAGGTGTAATGCCAAAAAAAGAAAGTTCTTTTTGGAATAATGAATATATTTTGACAGATATTAACAGTATGCAAAAAGAAAACACGTTTAGATACATTTAATCGGACTCCAGGTGTCATGTTCTGTGTGTTAAGTGGGTTTTGTGTTTTGAGGTTTCCTGTTTTGTTTTGGTGAATTCCTGTTTTATCCAATGTCTTCTCCTCTCGTTTTCAGAGAACTTCACTTCCCCAGATTCCACCTGACATGTGTCTAATGTCTAATTATCCTTGATGTGTCCCACCTGGTGTTCTCCCTACGTATGTAAGTCAGAGCGTCTCGCCCTGTCAGTTGTCAGATCGTTGTTTGCCTTGGCATGTGAGTCTGTCCTGATCCTTTTCGTCCCGTCTGCCTCTATTAGAGCATTTTGTAAGTAGAGTTTTGTAGCCTTATATGTTGTACTTTGAATCCCACTTTGAATTTCTAAATTTAATTTGTAATTTTCTAAATTGTGACCTTTTGCCACCTAGTGTGTGATTTTGATGTATAGTTAGATACTTTTGATTTTCCTGTTGTAGGTTGTTTTGTTAAAAATATTTCACATGCTTTTGAGCGTCACTTTTTGTTATTGAAATTATTAGAGAATTGATTCTGGTTTGTATGTTCCGTGAGAACTTTAAAATACTTTATTTTGTAATCTGTCTGTTTCCTACTGCTTTTGTGTCCAACGTCTGAGTGGATCGTTACACCAGGTTTTCACCACTTTCAAGAACATTGCTTCAAATTCACCACCTACATAGTCTGATGTCATGGTGGCAGCACATGTCCTATCAATAAAAGCAGCTAATTTGTTGTCAGGCTTTGGGCGCAAAGTGTGAAATAGTGAAATAGGTAAAGATATGAATGGTTATTCAAAAGAACTAGGGTATTCTACAAGATATGGAACCGTTTATAAACTACAAGGAGTATTTACCAGCACACCACATTGGTTCAGCTCTATATACCCGAGCAGGGCTTGTGGACCTGGGAGGTCAGAGGTCAACATCATGTATGTCTCTGTGTGACTCATGCAGATGACTTATTTGTGTGTGTTTTTTAAATTTACTTTTTTTTTTCTTGTCATTATGCTTATTTTTTGTGCTCTTTGTGTGTGGTGAATCTAACCAAACTGAAACGCCAAAGTATGCAAAGAAACTGACAATATAAGAAATGTATTATTAGAAAATTGAAATTAGACTCCGCCCCCAATCAAGATGTGGTTGAAGAAATCAACAGTTGTGCAAATGTAGAGAAAATAACCTACTGGATGAAAAAAAAGAAGCAGGATATACTACAAGATATGGAACCATTTCTAAACTACATGGAAAATTTACCAGCGCACCACATTGGTTCCACTCTATATACCCGAGCAGGGCTTGTAGGACTTAGGAGGTCAGAGGTCAACATACGTCTTTATGCGACTCATGCATAAAGACGTGCATACGTCTTTATGCTCATCTATCTATCTATCTATCTATCTATCTATAAAAATATATATTTGTCTGTTGTCTCTGATCCTGTCATTGTGGGTTCTGAATGTCATCTTTTAGTGTATGGATGTAACGGTAATATTATGAAAAATCTAAAATGTTTTTTTAAAAAAAACACAGAAAAGTGTGTATAGGGGTTTGGGGTTGAGGAAAAAACTCTTGTCGTAACAAATGAAGTGCTACACTCTTAACAACAGCCTAAAATTTTGTGACTGAATATTATTCTGCCCCTGTAAACATGTCAGAGGGAGTCGGGGCGACGGTGGAGAAGTGGAGCTGCAGATGGTTTAGAACTGTCTGGCTTCATTTCAAATGATATATTACAGCTCATATACTGACTTAATGAGACAGAGGGAGGACTGAACCCCTGGAAGAGGGATTTAAAAAAGAAGGGAAATCTTCATTAAGCCCAGAATGACTCTGCCATCTTATCAACCAGGCCGAAAGCGAGGAACGTCCCAGATGAGTCACCAGTTCAGAGACAACCACTCAAAGGGTAACTATGGGTAATTTAGATTAATAAATGGCTAACTATGGGTAATTTAGATTAACCAAATGGGTCATTTAGATTAAGATTAGAGATGAGATTTAGATGGTGGGAGGAAGGCTGGGAGAACATTGCAAACACCACAAAGAAGTCTCCCACCAATCAACGGGCATTGGAATCAAACCAAGAACCTTCTTGCTCTCTTTCTTTTCTTCTTGCTCTTTTTTTTAAATGAAAGACCATCCACCCATCTATCTTCTGAACCCGATTTTATCCTCACTAGCAGCCTATACCAGCTACCTGGGGAAAAAGAAAAATGATCCTGTCTGCGATGTCTTTATCGTGATTAGAACGAATAGCATTATTAAATAAAGTGGTTCTCCCAGGGCTGGACCCAACATTGACTTTAACCCCGAAGAGATTCCATTAAACTGCCGCCAACACTAGTGTTCAGGGCACATTCACTTAACTTTACTTCAGATGAAAACTTTACAACCAGTGGAGCTGAATACAGAATTATGAAGATCTGACGGTTCAGATGAAATTATTTTACATTACATTGTCCTTGTCCACCTTTGTCGCTCTCGAGAAGAGAGTTGGGGTCTGGTGTTTGTCTGATGCGCTTTGGCTCCAGAGACACATGCTGAGGCTACACTTCCGTGTTTTAAATGTTTAATAAATTGTACGGTATAAATCAATGTCAACGTCAGGAACTGTGGCACCTTCTCAGCCTTCAAGAAGACGCTCCAACAGTGGCTGAAAAATAACCAAACATGCATGCACAGATGGATCATCCTTCTCCTTTTTTCACAGATGAATCATTTTCTGGAGGCCTCTTTTGTGTATTATGTTATTTTTTCATTAGACAACAACATTACATCACACAACAGTCACATTTGTTCACCACAACAGTCACATTTGTTCATCACCAGGCCACGCCCCCCACCCACATTAACAAGGCCAGAGGCATCAGCCAATACAAAACCAAATGGCACAAGACAAGACAAAACAAGATAGATAAGATAATTTTGATACTTCAAAATAAAAAATAAAAAAAAAACTTTACAATGTGATTACACACTGGGTGCATCACAAATGGTTACCATATCTTATAGAAGATGTCACTTCTCCTCTGCATCCAGTAGGTTATTTTCTCCAGGTTCACACAACTGTTGACTTCATCCAACCACATATGAATTGGAAGGGGGGCGTCTAGCTTCCATTTTCTAGCTATACATTTCTTAGCGACTATAAGCCAGATTTCAGTCAGTGTCTTAGTCCACTTTGATAGTTTGAGTTGAGTTAGGTTCCCTAGTAGAAAGACTTCAGGGACCAGTGGGAATGTAACCCTGCGGACCCTCGAGAGAGTTTCACATATCTTCCGGGGCCTCTTAAACTCAGAGGAGTATTGTGGCTAGTTGGCATTAGTGTTTTATTTCCCGAGTGTGTACATATTTTCTCTTCTGTGTGGTTCTTTGAATGTATGGTGCTTGAATGTTGACGGTTCTTACCTGCCTTAGGACAGCGGATGAAAAGTAGCTTCTGTGCTAATTCTGGCATATTTACATCGATGCTCTATGCAGAAATGTTGATTCATGTGCATTGTCCTAATTCAAATAAATAAATAAATAAAGCCAGTAAAAGTAAAGCAAAATGAAGTTAAATCATAAGCGTAGTTCAGCGTGGTTATAAGCGTAGTTTAGCGACCTTAAGCGATCTTAAGCATAGGTTAAGTGGTCATAGGCGATCTTAAGTGGTCAACAAAAATTACAGCTACCCCGTCTTCCCCCTCTCCCTTCTGACAGCATGTAAAACCGTCCTTTAAATACTTGCTGGCATTTCCCCCAATTACACCACGTGGCACA
>JAPTHA010187828.1:0-12241 GCA_029814585.1 Gymnapogon annona | reverse complement strand
TGTTTTGTTTGGCCGAGTACAGCCGAGTTCTTGGGGTTTTTATTCTCTGGTTTTTTTTTGTTTTTTTTACAGCCGAGCGACTGAAGCGATCCGTCACGTAATTTTAAAAAAAAAAAGTGAAAAAAAACCCGGAAGTGGAACTTGGCTGTTGTCGGCAGAGTTCCACTTCTGGGTTTCTTTTTCGCTCTTTTTTTTTTTTTCAATGAACTTTATTTACTGTTTGCTCGGACGTCATCGGCATTACGCAGCTGTATTCGGCCAAACAAAAACCCGAAGTCGAAGTCGGCCGAGTTCGCCTTCCGGGTTTTTGGTCGGCTACCGAGTCGGGAACATTTAGAAATTTTTGTTCGAGTACCGAATTGTTCGACTTGTGAAATGTTCGAGTACCGAAGTTTGACTGTATTTGTATTCTGTCTATGTTATTTTGTACATAAATGTTGATCACTTTCCATCCCTGTGCATGTCAGTGGTAGTGTGCGTAAAAGTGCTTTGGATAAGAACAATATTATGTCACACTGCTCTGTACTATGGTTCTACTGCCTGTGTGAATGCACAACCAAAAAATAAGTTACCCTGGGGAGAGTAGTTCCTACATCTCAATTACAGGTACAGGATAGATAGAAGTAAAACTAACACTAAAACTACTACTACAACTAACACAAAACTACTACTACTGTGAGAAAGAGGCTGATTTAAGTAAAAAATAAAACCAAAAGAACCCCCCCTCCCCAAAAAAAAATAATCGACTGGGACAAATGTCCTCCTAATAATGAAACATGACCATACAACAGAACCATAACAGTACCACAATAAACCATGACAGAAGCGTGACAAACTACAGCAGAACCATAACCGCAACAGTAAAACTGTGAATACAGATGTACACCTGTATTTGAATTGAGTTTTTTGTGTTTTTAGGGTCTTTTATATAAAGGATGGAAAATCACATCAAATTTTTAGTTTATCATTTAAAAAGACTACATTATTCAGATTTACAGTATGAGTCCAGTAATCAGATTCCCCTACGATCAATAAGTAACATGGTATGGGTCCAGTAATCAGATTACATCAGGACTAATAATTGGGAATTAGATGCCTTTATTGTCCCACTAGGGGAAATTTCAAATTACAGTAGAAGAATGCAAAGATAGAAAAACAGAGTTGACAGATATACAACAATTGAATTATTGTACAAAATAGACAGTACATATGATTGAAGTCTCAGAGATGAAAATGAGGGAACTCCGGATGTGTCATCTGGAGCTGAGAGACGGTGGTGTGAATGTCTTCGCAACCCACTGTAGTGTAGCGTAGCATCGGCCGCTAACCGCTAACGGTTCAATGCTGCTCTTAACAGATGACTGTTACACCATCACCCATTATCACACATGCGTCGCCAGTCCCCCCAATAATAACTAAAACAGTACAAGTCCAGTAATCAGATTACATCATGGAGACTCATTACTATTAGACAATGATAACACTGTATGTCACTGCAGTTGTTAATGTAATTTAACCCTGACCCAGTGAACCGGGATTAAAACAACTCATTGCCAAAACTAGACAACAAAAAAACAAAACAGAAAAAAATCAAATAACACAAAAACAAACTGTATAAGTGAGTTTTATGTGTGTATTAGAGTCATTGTATTAATGGGTTTATATAATATAAATCATTGTGTGTGCGTGTGTGTGTGTAACTGATGGGTTACTGGTAATGCCGTGGACAGAAACGGTGCTGGTTCTGATCGAGTATCGGTATGTGGTTCTTATACTAGTGTAATTCACAGGTGGTGAATTTTGGATCCAAATTGTGTGGTTTTCAGATCCAATTGTGTGCTTTAAGGTGGTCTGGTGAAGAGACAAGACTAGGATGAGACTGTACAGATGTTGCAAATCACCAATATTGTTATTGAGGAAACACATCCAGACTGTGCGTGCAAGGTAAGGTTAGTTACAAGAACAGTAAAACCCTTAAATAAATCAAACGCACTTAACTAGGGAGCAACGGGTATTCAGGAAATGGACCAGACCGGTCCGCTCTGTATGGGAGGGGATGGTGATGGAGAGCCTTCCTCAGAACTGGATCTCAGTTCTGTTCAAGTGAAACGGGTCGTGCTAGAGTGGGACTGTGGGTCTGATCACCAGGTTTTGTATCAGGACTTGGTGCCGTTCACGATGCATCATATCCGGCTCCGGGTCAGTAGTTCATAGGCCTGTCACGATGACAAATTTTGTGGGATGATAAATTGTCCCAGAAATTATTGCGAAAAATGATTGTATTGCTGTTTTCATTCCCCTTTTCTACTATTATAATAATGGTATAATAATGCAAGTACAGTACTTTTAAAGATAAATCGACTCATTTCTTAAGAATAATTTAAAATTGGAATTATATCATGGGGAAAAAAGACGTAAATCTCCAAAATAAATAATCTAAACAACCAAAATTTGTGGGAATGCCGTCTTTTTGACCGTGTTAAAGGTGTTTGAGGATGTAGTGAACTCCTCTGTCTGAGTGCAGCCTTTGACACTGCCGCACTTATGTTTGTTTTGCTTCATAAACGCCATCGTGATGGTGGTGGACCGTCTGTCGGGATGACGTCCACCCCTCCTCTGCCGGTTTGGGTGAGTTTTTTTTTTTTTCCAGCTGGGAAAACTACGATGGGTGGTTGTGTTTGTAGTGTTGCGTTGAGCGCAAACTTTTTTCAAACACATGTTCATACCGGCTCATTGCAGTTGTGTGCTTCACGCGTTCATTTGTCTTGAATTTGAAGTGTCCCCACACGTCAGCTGTTGCTTTTTGCTTAGAAACCTATTTTATTTCCTCTAAATCTCTCCCTCTGCTCCTCACGGACCCTCACGCTGCACGCCAGGTGCCACACACCCCCACACAGAGTGTGACTGACAGGAGGGTTCACTCCGCATTCCACTGAGGTGGTTTCCTTCGGAGTCAGTCACCACAGATACAGCAAAGTAACTCATTATCCATTGTCTTTAGTAAATAAAAAAATATGTAGCCCGGCAACATTGTTGAGCGAATTTTTTATTATCATTCCATTCATTGATTTATTGATTATCACCACAGGCCTAGCAGTCCGTTATGGACTTGCCAAGTTCAGCAGAGCTCGGCTCTGTGACCTGTCTTGATATAACATGGTGACTTGGACCTTGGCTCGATGACTTGTCATGATGCAGCAACGCTGTGACTCGGACCCTGGATCAGTGACCGGTCATGGCGCAACGCTGTGACTCGGACGCTGGCTTGGTGCCTCCAACATGTGCTCCAGCCAGGCCCTGAGCTCCCTCAATGTTGATCGTAGTTGTATTGATGAACATGAAAGTGTTTGTTTTAAGGTCAAATAGACATGGTGTGTCATTTTAGTGTAACCTCTGTCATTCATTAATGCTTACTGTGTGCCATGCCATTCCGTTAACCCACGTAAAAAAAAAGACCCCACAATGTTTGGTAAATGCAGAAATCCTAACCCCAGCAAAAGAAAATGAAAAGAACAACAGACTTATCAGACATCACTTAATACTGCATTGAAAACATAAACATGACAATATAAACATGTAAATAAACCAAAGAACATTTGACACATGGTTCTGGTCCAGCCTCATGAAGACACTGCCAACACCAGTGTTAACGTTGGTGAATGTGGACCCAGCTGAGCGAATGGTCTGTTGGTTTTCTGAGGTTCTGTTGGTTCTCTGAGGTTCTGTGAGTTTGTGTTGATTCTGTTTGTTCTGTCTTTCATCATTTTAATTTTTTATTAATTATTGGTTTGTGGTTAAGGTTATTGTTTTATTTTAATTATTGTTTAATGGTTAAGGTTATTGTTTTTTTATTGTGAAACCTGCAATTGAAAGAGTTGAAATAAATACAGTACTTTAAAAAAAAGCAAATGGACTGACGTGTGTGTGTGTTTGTTTCAGGTTGGCGTTATATGTGTATGAGTACCTGCTACACGTGGGAGCACAGAAGTCTGCACAGACCTTCCTGTCTGAGGTAAGATGCAGACACACACACAGACACGATCACATGCACTACCTATGTCAGTGTTTTACTAAATGTTACACACAAGGGTGGCTGTGGCTCAGTTGGTAGAGTGGGTCGTCCAATGGGCGAAGGGTTGGCTGAACCCTAAAACAAAAGATTGGTGTAGCAGCCGTCCCCTGGTGTATGAATGGGTGAATGTGAGGCTAATGTAAAGTGCTTTGAGCGCCTTAAACAAGTAGAAAAGCGCTGTAGAAATGCAGTCCATTTACCATTCACCATTACAGACACAAAGTCCAGTACATTTTCTTTCAAAGCCGAACAAATTCAATCAAATTATTGATTCATTGATTGCAGACTTATTCTATCATCATGGTGTTGTGTCTAACCAGACACAACAATAATGGTCTTAGTTCAACTGTCATTACCGCTATGTTTGGAAACGTATTGATATTGACCGTATCACTGTTTACCAGGGCAGACCCCTGTTACTACCCTTAATACTACTCCCATTTCTGATGGAGCATGAAAGATTAACCTTGAGTGTGTGTCAGCTGCGGTCCCGTCACACATGATTACAGAGTCTAAGGTGTTGCATCATCAATCTTTCATGGAAATGCGATAAAGTTTCACCAGATCCTGAACACACTGAAGGAACAACATATATGCACCTTGCGTATGATTATCCCTTTACAGCCCTGCTAGGATATGAAGCATGCACATGCTCATGTCCAACGCAGACACATAGAAATAGAACATTCACAAACGTGTGACATCATCAGATATTGAACATGCGAGATGCTCTGCTCCTGCATCACACTACACAGCTCCTTCTCCTCCTCCGCTCTATGCTTCCTCCTCATTCATCCTCTCCTCCTCCCCTTCTCCTCTTTGCTTCTCCCCCCCATCTTCTCCTCTCTCCCTCTCTTCCTCCTTTGTCTCTTCTCCAAGTCCACAGTATCTAGAACCTCTACAGCAGGGGTCACCAACAGGGTGCCTGTGGGCACCAGGTCACCCACAGGGAAGGCGTGAGTCGCTGCCCGCAAGTGTTCTAAAAATAGGACGGCTTAAGGGGTCTCCAACGCGTTGCTTGTCACACACCAGTGGCTCAGAGGTCTTATCTAGAAGCTCTCACCACGAGTCAGTAATGTAATAACAAAGTTGATTGGTCACTTGGAAAATCAGGTCTAAATTTTCAACCAATCAATATTACAAGTATCCTACCCCCGCCCGCCCTCCACCATGGTTAATTAACTGTTAATCAAACTTTGGCGCTGGTTCGCTGTCTGTCATCGGTAAAGGGGCAGAGCCTGGGGGCAGCAGAATGGTCCAGGTGCATGGACTGTGTCAGTCCCGCTAGTGATGTTAGTGGAGTTTAGTCACAGTATTAGGAGGCAAAAAACAAATCATCTTCATGAGCAATGACACACGGACTTCTGTCTGACAATCGTGAAAGACAAGTGTGTGTGTCTGAAATGTGGGGCGACCCTGGCACTGGTAAAAGATTTGAATGTGGAGCGGAATTTCAATGAAGTTCCCCAGCAACTTTTCCGGTGATTCTCCGGTGGGAGTCAACCTCCGTAAAGAGAAGGTAAAAGAGCTGAATACACCGGTCCACGTTCACTACATCCACCAAGTAGCAGTGCTTCAATGGAGGCGTCATTCATTCAGTGGTTCACGCTGATGAAGCTGGAGCTGAAGAGGCTGTTATCCACTAATGCTTGATGTCCAGCTTGGTGTGTGCTGTCTGCGCATGTGCTCAGAGAGCTCAGTCAGATCTGAACAGGTTCCTCTGGGTTTCACTGATATGTGATGACTGTTGAAGTGTTGTTGGGTTCGTGTTCACAACGCTGATCTGCTTATAATTTACATGTTTTGACACGTACATTTAGACAAGGTGAAATCCGTCAAATACAACAGGTACATGTTGTATTAGTTTTTTCTACTTTTAATTTTCTTGAAAATATGTTTCATATTATCAATTTTTCATTATTATAAATGTTAAAACAAGCAACCATTTTGCATATCCACATTATGCAAAATGTGGATATAACCACCATTTTGCATATCCACATTATGCAAAATGTGGATTTAACCCCTTTTGGATGTCAGTCATTCTTAATAGGAATTTATAGTAATAATAAATAATAAACTGTGCATATATGTTGTTTCATTGGTGCATATCAAACCGGTAGCCCTTCATATAACTCAGTGCCTCTGAAGTAGCCCCCAGTTTCAAAAAGGTTGGGGACTCCTCCTCTACAGTTTTCCACTTGTGTCACTTCTGTTTGTCAAGAACAGGGTGCTAGCGTACAGTTAGCATATTGATGCTAGCAGCCTGGATTGTCTGTCACATGATTGTCAGAGCAACATCACATGTGATGCTTACTGTATATGTTCACAGACCAGAGAAGGTCCTTTGAACATCTGGAGGCTGTGATCCAAGTACAGAAACACTTCCCCTCCCCCCCGAGGGTTAGGGTGAACTGGATGTCATTGTATTTTTCATATAGTGTAACAGGTCTGTAGTTCATGAAACAAACTAAATAGTCTGATGTTTCTTAACTTTCCATATTGATGACTTGTTTGGGGGGTGGCTGTGGCTCGGCTGGTAGGACAGGTCGTCTGAATGTGTGTAAATAAACTCTGCGATGATCTGGTGACCCCCCCGTCCCTGAGTAGTTAGCAAAGGCTCCAGTGGCCCTGCAAAGGATAAAGTGGGTTCAGAAGATGAATGAATGATCCGTTGGGCATAGTGCCCCTGATGGAGGTAGACTGTACTGCAGATATCCTTAGACTAGTTATTACAGTTGTGTGCACTTTGTTTTTGAGGTTTTTATGATTCTATACTTTTCCTCTAAACAAGGTGCATTGTCCTTTTCTTATTGCCTGTTTCAGATTCGATGGGAGAAGAATATTACATTAGGGGAACCTCCTGGATTCCTCCATTCATGGTGGTGGTAAGTGACAGACTTGACCAAATGACTGTGATTTGATGTGGTGCATTGATTGATTTAACTTTATTAACCCTTAATGACCCAAACGACCGCCACCATGTCAATAATAATCTAATGACACATCTGTTTGATACCTTTTGATCCATTAATGCTATACATACATGTCAATAATCATCTTCTAACGCATCTGTTTAATACCTATTGATCCATTAACCCCATTAATACATGTCAATAATATGTGTAAATATAGTTATTCATCTTTTCATGGTCATCATATATGATTCATTTGGATGTTCAGAGGCTCCTTGGGTAACATGGCAACACCATCATTGTCTGGGTAAAAGCCTGGTTTCTTTCGTGTGTGTTAAACATTCCACTGTTTTGTTTGACAATTATATCATTCAGTAGTATATTCATTAGTGGATGTTACATCCATACATATGTTTGTATACTGACTTATAGACGGGTTTAATAGTCAATCGTCAGATAATTCTGGCTCATGTGGTTTTGGTGTGGTTTCCATTGGTTTTCATTAGAGACTGACTGACTATCAGCCGGGCTGATATTTGAAATTATTACGTATATCGGCATCGTCCTTTTTTTTATTCCAATAGGCTGATATTATTTCGGCTCAGATGTTGCTGCGTTCTCTCTATCCTGCCCCTTCTGTGTATAGTATTATCGCAGAAAAGTCCCTAAATTGTAATAAATGTTGCGGTACTCTACATCTCTTACACCTCCTTTGATCTGATCAGCATATGATCATATCAAACAGTCCAAAACAGTAAAAACCAATTTGTGATTGAGAGAGAGCACGGAAAAGCCCAATTCACATGTTTTATTGGATGATAAGTTTAAGATTGATGAGCTTTTAGCGTAACGTGTATTTTGTTTTGAATTTCCTTCACGGGGATGAATAAAATTCTATTCTGTTCTCTAAATGCTCAGCAGACTCAATGTGTGTTATGTAGAGAACAGTGTGACTTTGAACACATGAAAAACTCAAGCTCTCACCACTACTAACGCTGCTGCGAGCTTTATGTTCTATGATGTGAACATAAGTGTAAAGATGAGGTGCTATTTAGTGTTTTAATGGTTGGTTTAATCCCTTACTGCTGATAATATTCATATGTAGTAATAGTGATAGTAAGAAGTGTGTGTGTGTGTGTGTGTGTGTGTGAGTAAAATTCAGGAGTGATTTATCTGAACAAAATGGTGGAACATTTTAAATCCTGTGTGAACTCATTAAAGCCCTAAAGGCTGTTTGTTTTCTACCAGGAGTGTTATTGCACTCATCGCAACTGTTATTTATATGTCTCTTTTGTCAAATTAGTCATTAATAATTTAGTTTTGAATGACAGGGTCTCTGCTATTGCATTGTAAAATATAGCATCATAACATAATGAAATCAACTTTAGGCTTCCCAAATGTTGTAATAAATTAAGCAACTCTTTCTTTTTTTCAGATCTAAAGTCTAAAAGTGCAGTATTTAAATCATGCAACACCAGAGAGGTGTGCAAAAATATTCAACTGTATAAGAGATGCTTCTGAGTCTAGGGACTCCATGCACTTCTGTAGCTACTTATTTTCCATTTGTTTGGTTAAATTTAGATGCTTTAGACATTTAAATAAAGTTAAATGCTTGTATTATTCAACATTTTTACTCCCAAGTTTTACACTTTTACTGTAAATGAATAACGCCTACAAATACATTACCGCCTCTTTAACTACTAATAATCTTTTTTGGTCCTGAAAAACCCACATTCGGTTGATTTCTAGTTTCAATGTGCTCTCCGGTGGTTTTCGTGTGGTTTCCAGTAGTTTTTGTTTGGTTTCCTTGTGGTTTTCATGTGGTTTCCAGTGGTCTTTGTGTGGTTTCCTTGTGGTTTCTAGTGGTTTGCTGTGATTTTCATGTGGTTTCATTTCGACGATAGTTTTTATAGAAAGGTCAAAGAACAACGACTTAGAAGAAAACTGCAAAAGATGTGGATGTGGTGCTAGGCCTGCGATTGACCATCCTCTCTAATGCCACAACCTCTCCCTCACTGCAACCCCCCACTCACTGAAACAATAGATCCAGATGGTTGGGGAATGACCCCTCCCATCATCCCCCCTTCCCCCCAGTTTTCCCTTTTGTTCAGCAGGATTAAACCATTGCATTCCTTTTCTTTCCATTCACAGCCCCTCTCCCCCTTCTCATCACTGCTGCTCCAGGATCACATCGAGCCAAACCCTAGCCCTTGTTACTTCTGCTCCAGGATCATATTGAACCTTGAGCATGAATCGCTTTGAGTTTTGAGTTGTTGTTCAGTGACCTGAGCTTCACCACAGTTGAACTCGAGGACAAACATCATGCCATCGCACCAGTGGTTCCATCCTTGAATACTTTGGACCAGTCACACCAAGGGTCCCATCTTTGAATACTTTGGACCAGACACACCAGTGGTTCCCTCCTTGAATACTTTGTGTAGACCCCACACATCAATGGTTTCATCCTTCAGTACTTTAGACCAGACGCATCAGTGGTTCCATTCTTGAATACTTTATTTAGACCAGACATACCATCATGCTCGCATCCTTGAATTCTTTAGACCAGTCACATCAGTGGTTCCATCCTTGAATACTTTATTTAGACCAGACATACCATCATGGTTGCATCCTTGAATTCTTTAGACCAGTCACATCAGTGGGTCCATCCTTAAATACTTTGGACCAGACACATCAGTGGTTCCATGCTTGAATATTTTAGAGCAGTCACACCAGTGAGGTCCACTGTGAGGCTTCAGACCAACCTGAAACATTGAAGACAAAACAATCCCACAATGAGCAACAATGCTATGAACAACTGACATTTTCCTTCAGATGCAGAATGTTTGACATCACTGCACTCATTAGCTGTGTGTGAGTGAGAGACATCCACTATCTGTAAACATGTCTATTTATTTACATTGCTCTTCATTTCTTCTGTATTCCATCTCTTTCTTTGTCTACAGCGTTTTTAATATTTTGACTCTACCACCATACCTGTCCATTTCATATGATCTGGCATTCGTTGTATTTAATTCAGGTACATGTTTATTAAAGGTTCAAATCAGACAAATACTCATTTAACTGAAGATCGCAACAACATTGAAGTCTGTGAACAGTGTGATGCTCACATAAAGTGTGTGGAGTTTTTTTGAAGAAAGTATGAGCTTTCAGTTTCTCAGTGACTCCTGTCAAAGTCTTGGGTTTTTAAAAAATAGATTTTGTACATTTCCATTTGTCCATCCCATTGGTCAATCAACACTTTGCTTCTATGTGTCTTTGTGTCAGCGTTTTCATGGTTTACATGAACTTGAAAAGACATTGAATGAACCTGTGACCAGGACCACAGCCGGGTCTGTGTCTGGGAACATTTCTGGACTGTTTAGTTTGTCTCTTCATGTAGTTCCTTATGTTGTGTTTTCGTTGTGTGGTGAACATACTGTGTGTGTGTGTATGTGTATGTGTGTCCATCGCTGGTCTTTATCCACTCCTTGGGTTTAATGTCCACATCTTTTCACTTGCATGATGTGGATGTGGATATGGGTTATACCGCTACTACTCCCCTACCAGAGTTATGTTTGCTTTAATATTCGTAAAGTGTGCCTGTATGTGTCTAAGTATAGTAGTGTAGGTGTAAGTATAGTAGTGCGTGTGTGTGTAACCATAGTAGTGTGTGTTGTGGTTGATTGAGGTGGACACTGGTGTTGTGTTCCACTCACAGTAAGAGGCAGTTTCAGGCTGATGGGAGTGTGTGTGTAAGTATAATACCGTGTATGTGTGTGTGCGCAAGTATAGTAGAGTGTGTGATGTTCAAGTGTGTAAAAGGTAGTTTCAGGCTGGGACATGGTGATTGTGTGTAAGTACAGTAGTGTGCGTGTGTGTAACTACCGTATTTTCTGCACTGTAAGGCGCACCGCATTGTAAGGCACAGTCTCATTGACGGGTCTATTTCTGCACTTGCACCATACATAAGGTGCACCGTATTCGCATTCTTGGCGCATCGGGGACAGGAGGTCCTGGACCACATGTGTCTGGTCTGTGCAGACATCCATTGACCAGACCGGTACGAACGAGATCGGCGTGGACTAGGTCCCTGCAGACCTGTGCAAGTCTGATCCCCGCGCAAATGAGACCGGTGAGGACCAGACCCACGAGGACCAGGCCCGTATAAACCACACTCGCGCGAACAAGACTGGCACGGATCAGAACCCCACGGACCAGAGCCGTACGAACCACACTCGTGAAAATGAGACATGTTCGGACCAGACTCACGCAGATCATACCCCCACGGACCAGAGCCATACGAACCACACCCGCATGGATCATACCCCACCGACCAGAGCCGCACAAACCACACTTGTGCGGACCAGACCTGCGCGAACGAGACTGGTGCGGACCAGACCCACACGGACCAGACATCCACAGACCACACTCGCGGGGATCTGGTCCTTGGATGTCTGGTCCAAGCGTGTCTGGTCCGTAGGGATCTGGTGGATGCCATGTCAAAACCTGCGTCAGATCGTTACAGATCCTTTTGACTCTCTGTTCCTGGACCATTTTCCCATCGGCAGGAAATGGTCCGACAGTCAATCAAGCGGAGCGCTGACTAAAACCACACAACATCAGTGCACATTATTTTACAAGCTTTTAAGTGCGCCTTACCATCTTCTTCTTTCGGCTTCTCCCTTCAGGGGTCGCCACGGCGAATCACTTGCCTCCATCTAACCCTTGTCCTCTTTATCCTCTACTCTCACATACCTTCATATCCTCTTTCACTACGTCCATAAACCTCCTCTTTGGTCTTCCTCTAGACGTCCTGCTTGGCACTTCAAGACTCAGCATCTTTTTACCAATATATTCACTCTCTCTCCTCTGGACATGCCCAAAACCATCTCAGCCTGGCCTCTCTGACCTTATCTACAAAACCTCTAACGTGTGCTGTCCCTCTGACATACTCTTTCCTAATCCTATCCACCCTGGTCACTCCCAAAGAGAACCTCAGCATCTTCATCTCTGTTGCCTCCAGCTCTACCTCCTGCCTTTTCCTCAGTGCCACTGTCTGTAGTCTGTACAACATGGCTGGTCTCACCACAGTTTTATACGCCTTTCCTTTCATTTTAGCTGAAAGTCTTCTCTCACACCTGACAGTTTTCTCCACCCATTCCATCCTGCCTGCACATGCTTCTTCACCTCTTTTCCACACTCTCCATTGCTCTGGACTGTCCACCCTAAGTACTTAAAATCCTCTGCTTTCTTT
>JAPTHA010187814.1:0-12242 GCA_029814585.1 Gymnapogon annona | reverse complement strand
AGTGAATCAAACTAAACTCAAACTGTCAAAGTATGTGAAGAAACTGACAGAAATTCTGTTGACAATTGCTAAGAAATATATTGGTAGAAAATTAAATTAGACCCCGCCCCCCTTCCAACAAAGATGTGGTTGAAGAAGTCAACAGTTGTGTGAACCTGGAGAAAATAACCTACTGGATACAAAAGAGAAGTGGGATTTTCTATAAAATATGGAACCATTCTTTAACTATATGTAAAGTTTGCTGGTGCACCACATGGGCACAGCTCTGTGTAGCTCATATATCACTTAGTTATGGATTTGTTTTGTCTTGGCTGTCACCTCTGACCCTGCCATCGTGGGTCCGGAGTGTGGTCTTGTGGTGTATGAACGTGGTTGTAATGTTGTCTAATGAAAAATAAAATATTACAGAACACTTGTTGAACGATGGTCGTTACATAACTGAACAATGTGCAGAAATTACGTGTGTGTTACTAACCACAGGCGACCAGCACTGACGTAGTGGTAAAAGTGTGTTTTGTTATTTCCAGTGTGTCGTTCCAACCCCTGTCAGAATGAGGGAACGTGTCGATTGATCACATCAACCGGTAAAGAGGTGTGTAACTGCAGACGAGGGTACAGCGGAGCACACTGCAGCTTCGGTGAGTGACATCACAACTGACCTGCTCGGGTTCTTTTCCACATTAGTGTGAGTCAGAACTGACGTTGGACCACTGCCCTCACAGTCCAATCATCAGGGAAATGCATCACAGTTCAGCCTTGGCGGTTTTGCTCCAATTATTGCTTGACGAACAGGTGGTGATGATGATCATGTGATGAGCCCGTACTGAAACAGCTACGTGGTTGTTCAGGTGCATATGGAAGGACATGCTCATACAGGCTCTAGTGCCATGGAACGAAGTCATCGCACTGCAGCCGGAAACTGTCTGATTTACTGTTTACATTCCGCTGTTGTACGGTGGAAGTGAGGTCGACACCAGTGAAATTTGTGTTTGTTGTGTGTGTGTGTCTTCTTCTGTGTGTGTGCATGCGAATGCAGAGCCTGAGATAGAGTGCTATAACAGCAGGGGCACGGGTTACCGAGGGACGGCGGGCACCGCAGCGTCTGGCACCCACTGTCTGCCCTGGAACTCAGATTTGCTGTATGACGAGCTCCATGTGGGTACGGTGGCGGCCTCACCACGCAGGGGCCTCGGAGACCATGCGTACTGCAGGTGTGTGTGCGCTCAAACGACCTGTCAGCTAACAGGTCGTTAGTTGACCTGTTAGTTCAACTAACGACCTGTTAGTTGAACTTTCCCAGTTCAGTCTGGGAAAGATTGAACTGGGGATTTTTTGGGAATTTTTTTCCTCTGTTTCAAAAGCAGTTTGACACCAAGGATGAATTGTGGAAATGTCTAAGAACTTATTGAGCTGAAAATCTTCTCAAAAACACTTGTGGACAAGTAACATGGGATGTAAATTATGCAGACAGACCTGGACTGGGAGCTTTTGATTTAGAAATGTAACCGTTTCCTTATCTTGTACCAAAATCAAACTATAGTAATGTTTCCACACTGTTTTCAGAGCTTTTGTGTACATTTGGTCTGTATGTGTTGACTTTTTGATGGTATTTGACTAAAAACTTGGACCAAACTTGGACAAAATTTGGACCAAAATCATTGCAGTATTGAGATCAGTGGTGTCTAACATGTGGCACATGGGCCAAAACCGGCACACCACAGGTTCCAATAGGTCAGGGTGAGTTAGCAATGTACAGACATTACAATGAAGACATTGACTCAAATCCATTTTTTTTCCCCCAACTCTATGATGTGACTCATTTTTTATTATTTTTTTAATGAGTTTCAACAGCACAAATCAGAGCCAGACCTCTTTCACATCTGGTCCTAAACCTGATGTTTTACACTGTGACCTCAGTCTCAACGGCCAAGTCGCTTAGACAATAGTGACAAGAAACAGGAAACCTATCTGTTCATTGATGACGTTTGTTCCAGCTGGAGTTTTAGAACAAGCAGATTTATTTCTTTTTCTTAGAGCAGTGTGCTTTATACCATTCAGAGAGTTCAGAAGTCGGCCTGTATTTCTTCTTCTGAAATGCAGCAGTTTATGGACAGATTTTAAAGTCTTTACTATCCAAGAAACATTGATATATTAACGAAAAACTTTTAAAAGATTATATTGGCTCTGAGATCATGTAGCCTCTGATACCCACTGTTCTGTCAGTGTTGCCATGGTAATTCCACTATACCCGATGCTTGTTAAATGACTAGCAATATACACATTCTGTAGATCCACATTACTAGAAGAATTCAACCTAGATCTTAACGTGTCACAAGGTTTGGCCTGCAGGAGTACATGTCTCCTCTGTTCTCACTAGTGTTAGTTTTCCAGCCCTTCAGTGCATCTAAGACGCTCCAGGATTACATCATCCTTTGGCTCCGAGTCAAGCGTTTCTGAGACATGCCACAAAGATATCATTATGTTTAGTAAAAGGCGGTTTAAACAAATTAAGCGCAAATAATTATCTGCGTTTGGAACCGAAACAGTAAAGTACAATACTATGCCCATGCTCCGTGCCGGCCTCAGTTCCGATTGGTTCGTGCCAGTTGGTGTGCTCTCTCCAACTTCTGCACATGCCGCCTGAAGCAACTTCTCTACGTAAAATAAAATGCGGCAGTGTGGGTTATTCACACCGTGCCCACTGTGTGGAGTAGTCTTTGGAGGAATTTACATGCAGCTTTCCCATATGCCCACACTGAATTTCCGTCCGAGTGGTGTTAAGTCACGTAGAGCCTCTGCATTTTCTGTGTCAGGTTCCCACGCTGTAACACAGCTGGTTCTCCTAAAACACATCATGTTGTCTTGGTGAAATATCCCTTGTTGCTGTGTACCTCTGTCTCTTTTGGATGCAGATTTGTTAGTTGCTTGAATGCTTGGGGTAGTTGTTTGAACTGAAAAAGTGGATTCTGGTGAATTTAGCTTTTGTTGATGCTGGACTCAGACCAGGGATCTCCTTATGAAACCACTGCACTTACATCTACACCGCCATGTCTCCACTAACTGTAAAGCATAACCTCCACCTTTATTACTAGCATTGTGATTTTTTAAATGATTCCTTTACATGTCTCTATAGCTAAACCCAAGACATAATTAAAAATGTAATAATAACGCTAATAATAATAATAATTCCATAATTGAGAATAGTGGAAGTGCATGGAATTGAGGCGCTTTCCTTCTTTCTGCAGTTCTAAAATCTATTCCTTGCTTTGAAACAAGACGCAAAAGAGCAACGATAAGTTCGTAACTTGTAAAGACACCTGTCATTCATCACTGATGCATTTAGACACTACATCACCAAAACCTGACGATGCAGGGCTTAACTCCGCCCTCCCACCGTCACTGTATTACATCCATATTACATATACTGTATTACACACAGTATGTATTAAAGTTAGCCAGACAAGGATTGAAACACTTCATTTGTGTTTTTGTTTTATTACAACAAGCCATGTAACCATTCTGACACTGAATAATGTCAGAGCACAACAGTTCTATATTACAGTGTACAGAAGTGTCAGGTTCAGATCCCTTCAGAAGAGACAAACAAAACAAACTCTTATTGATTTTTCAAGCAACAACCTATCTCTAAAAGTCTGATTTCCTCTCTGGTGTCCATCCTTTCATCCTGCAAAGTCCTGACTCATATCTTCAAGTGCACGCATTAGCGCTTGTCACTCATAAGTACCCATAAAACCACCGCGGGCGTTAGAAAAGCGCATCTGTTGAAAAAAGCAAACAAACAAACAAAAAGTTATCTCCTACACATGTGTTGTCGGTCCACATACTCCTGCTGCATTGGGTTGTTGTTGCTATGACGACCCTGCACCGTGGAAGCAGCTCGCATATCAAAACCCACAGCAAATGTCCCAAAAATGTCCCAGACTTCAAAGAAGAAAAAAGAATTTCAAGCAAACATTAAGGATTTAGGTGAAAAGATGGCGGCTTCCACTGGCAGATGGACCAGGAGCAGTTATGAGGAAAAGTTTTGAGCTTCGCTGAAATGCGTTTGCATATATGTACCGGTATGTGTCTGCATCAGGGTTTCCATTAATTGCTACTTTTTGGTTGAAAAAATGCACCTTTCACTGTGGACTGACATTCCTGTTGAGCACCAGTGAAAGCAAGTTTTAATGACTCTTAAATGGACCTGCTTTGCTTCAGTAAATCAGGGGATGAGTCTTTATTTGCATGGGAAATTCAGGATTATCAGGAATCTGCAGAGCAAACCTTCTGTTTTAAGACTCACTCACACAAGACAAATATTTTGTGGCCATCATCCGTAACCCATAGTAATAATAGAGGAGGTTTTCTGTGATTGAAATCTTCTCTGTCTCAGTTCTAATAATACGTTGTCCTGTGTGAATCAGCATCTCTGCTGTTTGGTGGATTTTTATATATATATATATATTTTTTTTTACCTTCCTCTGTGGATTTATTCAGCCTTGATTTCCTGGAT
Source organism: Gymnapogon annona (assembly GCA_029814585.1). Classification (NCBI taxonomy): domain Eukaryota; kingdom Metazoa; phylum Chordata; class Actinopteri; order Kurtiformes; family Apogonidae; genus Gymnapogon; species Gymnapogon annona. Next base: position 7,726 of record JAPTHA010187814.1, on the reverse strand, counting down.
GAGGATGACACTGGTTGTGCTGATGATGACAAAGTCAAGTTTTTGAAGTGTTTAGTGTGGATTTTTTTTTTTTTATCACAGTGCAGTTATAATAATAATATATATTATATGTTATAATAATAATAGAATTGAGCAGTTATAGCAGGTATATAGCAAGTTATTGCGTAGAGGTTGGGAGAACAGTGAAATGCAGAGGATTATTGTATGACCTACTGCACATAATTCACAATTATACAGGGTTATTGCACATTAATGGAAGTTATAAGTGAGTGTAAGGTGTAAACCTGTGTAGATATAGGTCAAAATGTCATGACATGCTCTTGGCATTTTTACATGTTGTACTGGGTGGTGTAGTGTGTAGTGAAAAAACAGCCTTGGTGCACCCACCCTCACACACACACACTTTGTATCTGTATCTGTAACTGCAGAAACCCAGATGGGGACAGGATGCCGTGGTGCTACACACTTAGTGACGGCGCCATCTCCTGGGAGTACTGTGACATCCCATCCTGTGCGATGCCTGTGTGTGAGTAAAACACAGCGCAGGACCGCAGTCGCTCACACACACACACACACACACACACACACACACACACACACACACACACACACACACACACACACGCGCGCGCGCGCACACACACTGTCAGGTTGTGTGTAGCGTCTGTTGTAGACGTAGACCATCACAGAGGGGAGTTAATGACGAGTCTGATTTAATACAGTTCACATATGGTAAGGATGACTCATGTTAGACAGACGTGTGAAGACTGTTTTCAACAAATAGAGTTAAGGCTGAAAAACTTGTTATTATGATAAAAATGTTAATAGGCATGACTAGAAGTTTACATAGTTTGGATTTTGCAATGTTGATGTGAGTTGTCTAAAGTAAAATTCACAGATGGAAAAAAAAATCACTCAGGCAAAATTCATTTTTGTTTTACATTTTCAAAACCAGACTCTTTGGGGGCTACATGCAGATCAATCTGACCACAACAGCAAAGTAATAGCATAATTGACCATTTTTAATCATTTGTACATGGTCGTTCAGGCTATTCATCATTTTCATTGTGTAATTTTACTTACAGGTTGCATGTGGCCACTGAGCTGAAATGAATGTAACATCCCTCAGCTACAGTTTACTTTTGCCATTCACCTTAAACTTCCTGTACTTGCCTCGTGCACTTCATGAAGGCCAGTGTTTTCATCAGACCACCTTTTATCCACGAAGATGCAATATGAGTTTTGGGGACCAAAAGATTTTTATTTTACTTAAGTGATTTGTTCTAGTCATTTATTGTAATATTTTGTTCAGTGTTTTATATTCTTAAGTGTGAATGAGGTGTTTGGAAGCACAGAGCTACCACGGGGTAAAAAAAAAAAAAAGAAGTCGTTTGAATGACTTTACATATGACCTCCCATGATGCCTCAGTGCTTTTTAGTTGAGCTATGATATTGATTTACAGAACAGTTTGTCTCATCGGCGCGCAGACCGGAGACTGGAGGAGGTGGAATGACGGATGGAGGAACCGACATATATAACATCAGCAAACTACAAAAGGAAGATTGAAAAGAAGATTTCCTCTGAACGTGTTTGTTCGAATGACTTGCCTAAGTCGTTCGAAGAAACTCGTTCAGAGGAAATGCTAGTTTGCCGATGTTATATATGTCTATAGGTTTTTCCATCCGTCATTCCACCTCCTCCAGTCTCTGGTCTGCACGCCGATGCTCCGAACTGCTCTGTAAATCAAATTCATAGCCAAATTAACCTGCACTGAGGCATCATGGGAGGTCATATGTAAAGTTGTTCAAACGAGAAGACGAAATCGTTCCAACGACTTTTTTTTTTTTTACCCCATGGCAGTTCTGCGCTTCTGTTTAGATGTTCGTAAAAACAGAAATTGAAATTTATAAAACTGGAAGTAAAAGTGAGTTTTTCACTGAAATCTATTACTAACTGAACATAACACCCAGTGTGTCCATCCACTGTCATTGATTCAACTCAATTTACTGGTGAATCAACGTTATAGAAGATGACGGTGTTTCCATAGTAACTACATAGCCGCTGAACATCCAAATGGATGACCATGAAGAGATGAATGACTGTGTTTTACACCAATTATTCACGTGTATTGATAAGATTAGTGGATTAACAGGCATTTGACTTTTTATATCAGTCAGTGTTTTTTTTTTGTTGCCAGTGGATGTTTGGGTCTTTATGGGCTAAAATAATGCTGCGTCTGAACATCCTTTCGTCATTTCAAAGGATCAGAACTTTTCATTCAGACCAGTCATGGCCGGAGACGTTCATTTTCACAGCCTTGATTAAACGACGGCGTCCGCATCTCGTCTTAAAGCCTTCACAAAGAGTCTGATGCCTCAGCTTTTAATTAGACCTCCAGGGTTTGTAATGAAAACCAAAGAGAAGAATACTCGGAGGAGTTAGATGCGGAGTGTGCTTTCAGTTAACGTGGGCTACACAAGACCAGGCGGAATAGGGATGAGTCAGTCCAAATCAAGGCGTCACGTCAGGTGGAACCAAACCTTGAATAAAGGAGTGGGCTTTGGCACCGATGGCACCAGTATACACATCATCCAGAAGCTCCTTCCACCTGCTGTCTTCCTCACTCACATATGACTTTACAGCGACAGGATGTTTGAACCAAAACATTTTCACCTTATAGAGTAGTGTTTTTTTTCGTTGCTTTTTTCAGGGATGATTCAGCCAGCAGCAAAAAGCAGAAGAGGTATTTAGGTATTTATATGTATTAGACATATTAGACTGGTAGTCACTGTAGAAAAAGTAGTTCATAGAACTTCTGATAGCGGTATCAGAAAAGACCACCCTTATTAAATATGTATAAAAGGTTTTTAATTAGGTTTAACACTCTCAGCAGTTGGTGCGTCTGAATCAACGGGTATTAAACACTTTAGATGGGTAGATGCATTTGGTCGGGGGCTGCATGGGTGGGTCTTTGTGGGTTAATCTACAGCAATCAGGTTCTTAAACTACAAACCAAAACAGGAGAGAAGTAGCACAAAATGGCACCCCTGCCCCTAAACGCTTGGCTCTTTATTTTAGAATGATGGAAGTATTATTAAAATCCCACTTTAAACTTAACATTTTCTCTCCCATTAATGTGCCGATGAATAAAACATGGCACAACGAAGAGCTTCGCAACTTTTAATTATGAGCCGTTTAAAATGCTCCTGCTGCTTATCACAGTGAACTAATGCGAGGAAGTGCGAATACATTAGCGTTTCCTTTTGTAGATGGGGAGGACTCGGTTAATACTAGTGTTGCCTTTGGATGGAACCAGTCTAGTGAATGGCCGAGATGTACCTGACACTGTCGAGCCTATCTGATCTCGTCAAGTTCATCTGATGTTGATCAATTACTTACTCAGGTTTAATCGCCATCTGTATGTTTAAAAAGTTTAACTCGATGCAGTAGATTGATTAATGGCTTCTTTCAGCAATGGCACCATGCTGCTTTTACTCGTGATAAACCACGTTAACTCATTAGTTCATAGTTAAAACATTTCAAACCTTTTTAGTGACCACTTCCAAATTAAATTTCTCCACATTTAACCTTTCCTAAGTGATTTATTACATTGTTATCCTCTGCAATTTACATTTTCCAGACAAAATAAGGTATTTTCCTCTATTTAATTCACTTATCATGTGGACGTTCATAAAACTTCATAGTAAATTCAATTTTATTTTTTTAGCAAAACAGAGAAAACTGAACAAAAAGTATATCATCTTTCATGTGTCAATGTTTCAATGTGTCATCAGCTGAACATAAATTCAACACAAATAATGAATATAATGGTCAAGAAAATGAATTAAATAATGAAGCCAGCAAACCGAAAATGAGCAAAACAAATCAATGCGAAGAAAATAATCCAAAACGATAGAAAAGAAGTAATTGAAAGAAACACACATGAATGAAATCATTGATAAAAGGAACAAAATAATACACATTTGAGGTCCTGACCCTGAGTTTGGGAAATGTAGAAACTCAACCTGATCAAATAGTGAAGCGTATTGACGAATAAAGTGTCTCCAACCTAATTATTTACTTTAATAAACGATGGAAGTCTTTGATAAGGGTGGTCTTCTTGTAAAGTGGTGCTGATGTCATGCCGTTCTATTCCCGTACTGAATAATCTTCCCTCCTGCAGCTTCTTCTCGGAGGGTCTTCATCCTAAACTCCAAACCCACTGTTAAAAAACCCAAACCAGACAAAAAGCCTGTGTGTGGGAGAAAGCACAAGAAGAGGCTGTCCATAGCAAGGGGGCGGATCCTGGGTGGGAACTCGGCGCTGCCCGGCACCCACCCCTGGATCGCAGCCATTTACATTGGACGCTCGGACTTCTGTGCCGGGACCCTGGTCTCCTCCTGCTGGGTGGTCTCTGCAGCACACTGCTTCTTCCGCAAGTACAACAACAACACAAAACACCAATGATTCCAACTGGAAACAAATGGACTTAACAGATTAGTGATACTTGAAAAAATAAACAAAAAACACACACATGCATAAATATACGAGTGCTTCCCATTCAATCAAATGAACAGACTGATATTAATATACTTACTACAGAAAGTGTACTTGAAGTGGGTGTACTCAATTATTTAACACGTAACCACATAAACTATGACCTGGATTATGAAGAACCTTTTCAATGCAATGACTTTTATAGTATGTGGACCTACATAACAATGAACTTTAACAGGATGCCTGAGTCCATGTTCATGTAGAAGCATTTTTTGTTTTTAATATTAATGAATATGTTACATCTGCAGTACCATTGAGACCCAGGATTACAAAAGTTTATGTAATTTTTTATGTCATGAAAATATCTTGGCCAATTTTGGATGCTTTACACATTTACACTAGAGATATGAATCCAAATGAATATTCAGGTGAGTGGGGGTATTAGTAGCTTACTCTTTCACTTGTTTGTTGTTGACAGCATTTTTCTTTGTTTTATACAGCTGAGAAATAGACGAACCTATATCTGGGTCTAACATGGTGTAACTCCTATAGTGTGTTTTTGTAGCAGCTGGGGGTCAAACTAACTGAAGCAGAACAAAAGAATCCACAATGTTCTGTGCATCCTTCGCTGAAAACAAATGCTGAACATACTGAAGAACATATGGGGGCTATTATTGAAGCCTTAATGTGAGAGGAGTAAAAGTGTAAAGCTTATCTTGACGAAAGCCCCAAGATATTTCAACAATATGAACACATTTAACATGTCTTGTGCATACTCTAATCTAACATCATTACCTGTTGTCATTTATCATTAGTACCACTTTATTATTTATTTCTACGAGTGCTTTCTAATTTGCAATTGCTTGTTTTTCAATGCTACTTTGTTTTTTTATTGTTACCATTTTCTGTCCTTTTATCTACTGATATCACTCACATGTGTGCATTTGGTATTGTGCTGCTTCTGGAACCTTAGGTTCCTGAGCCCTGTTCATTGGGTCTGATCAATATAATCTAATCTATACTAATCTAATCTATCTAATCTCATATCATTTTATATAATCCCATCAAATGTAATACATTTTAATATAAAGTAATCTAATCCAATTTGATCCTGTTTAATGTAATCTAATCCAATCCAATCAAATGTTATATAATGTAATCTCATCTAGTCCAATAAAAGTGTAATGCAACCTAATGTAACCCAGGTCTACATTCTCTGATGTGACTGACTCTTGATCTTGAATAAATGAGTCAATAAACAGTATTATGAGTTATTATGGGTTTCTGTTTATAAAGATCACTGTGTTCCACAGCCCAGTGAATTCTCAGATCCGTGTGGTATTCGGGCAGCAGAGGTTCAACGTGACCGATCGTAACACCAGGGTCTTTGGAGTGGAGCAATACATCTTCCCTAAACAGTTCTCAGTGTTTAACCCAACACTGCATGACATTGGTAATTACTGCACACACTCAGACCCACATAGCAGTGACTCGTATAAACTGGAGATGCTCCTGTCGCTCACAGAAACCCACAGACTCACTGAGCATCGCAGTCCGAGAACACAGCTGTGCATGGTTGAACAGCTGTGCTCCCCCGCATGAACAAACACACCCACCCACCCACCTACACACACACACACACACACACACACATAGGACTGTGGTGATTTCACGGGGTGCCGGAGTCTCTAAGTCTAGCATTTGCTGTATCATTTTGCCAGAATGTTTTTTTCTTCAACCCCATTGTCTAACGCTGCGTGTCTCTTGCGCAGTTCTAATCAAACTGAAGAAGCAGGACGGGAAGTGTGTGAGGAAAACCCCGTTCATCAGGCCCATCTGCCTCCCAGATAAAGACATGACATTCTCCGATGGACACTGCTGCACTATCAGCGGCTGGGGACGCTTACATGAGAGTGAGTGATGACAAAATCATATCTCTGCCAACTGATTTCACTTTCATCATAATCAAAGCCTCATGAGTGGAAAATGCTGTAAAACATCAAATCTGTCTTTTCTTAGAACGCTCGAATGTTTAACCCATAAAGACCCGAACCTCGACATTTACCAAAAGCATCTACTAATATATGGTTTAAAACATGTTTGGCAAGACATGGAAGTAATTGATGTAAAATACAATTTGTCATCTTTTCGTGGTCATCAGATATCATCCATTTGGATGCTCAGAGGCTCTATAGTTACCATGGAAACACAGTCATCGTCTACAACATTGAATCACTAGTAAAACCCACGGAGTTGGATCAATGACAGTGGGTGGACACACTGGGTGTTTGTTCAGTGAATGGCATATTTTACTGAAAAGGTCACTTGTTCTTCCCTTTTCTGTGTTTTTGATATGATAACCTTGAGTTTAATTTGATCTTCAATGAACACCTACATGATCATTACTGTAAAAAAGAAAAAAAAACTGTTTTGGAATAGCCACAAACAGTAGCACTGGCTATTTATGGGTTAAACCATTCAATTGAATTTATGGGACAAATACTGCATTACTATGTATCACATTACACCAGTTACCATACACAGGAAGCCAATGACACAGCTGCAAATTATTTTTTCAGTTTGCTAACAAGTAAAATTGACTAAGCTGTTGACAGCTTCAACATATCATGTCCTGGATGTGTTCCAATATCGGCTGAATCGTCCATTTTGACCTGAATGGAACTGGGCGTGTGCAGAAGGAGCATGTAGGTTAGGAGAATGAACTTTAATGAGTTACAAACAAATCTTAATGCTGTCCAAAAAACAATTTTTCCACCAGTGGATGACACCATCAGGTTGGCATCTCTGTCCTTAAGTCTGTGGTTATTTTAGTAGAAACTGAGCATGAGTTATATCAGTGTCATCAGTCCACGTCTGTCTCCTATTGAGAATATAAGGAGACCACAGACTCATCATCAACTCCAGCCCCGTAAACGCCAAGAAATAATCAATTTCACTTGTAAGTGATTAAAAATTAATTAAAACTAATTTCCATTTTCCAGCAATACATTTCTTAGCGATTGTCAACAGAACTTCTCTCAATTTCTCAGCACACTTTGACAGTTTGAGTTTAGTTTGATTCACTAGTAGACAGACTTCAGTGTTCAGTGGAAATGTGACCCCATGGATATTCAATAAAGTTTCACACACACCCTGACAAAACCCCTGCAATTTAGAACACTGACAGGTAGAATGAAGGAATGTTCCTTCCTCCGTACCACATCTAAA
>JAPTHA010187788.1:0-12244 GCA_029814585.1 Gymnapogon annona | reverse complement strand
ACACACACACACACACACACACACACACACACACACACACACACACACACACACACACACACACACACAGTTATTTGGAATACAGCACTATATAAACACTACTTAAAAGAGAAAATGTATAGAGATAAGATGTGATATCACAGAATATGGTAAAAGAATCGTATGAAATATTAGATTTCAGGACAGATTTCTGAATTTCCTGTGGGTTGCAATTACAAAAACACCTTTAAAGACTTGTGGGGGGTGTCATCTGGCAGGAAGATGTTGAAATTTCTTACCTATTAGAGATTGTTTTGTTTTTTTTTTCTCCCACCGCTGACCATCTGCTCTATAAATGTATAACTAAGATTTCTTATTCGACTTATATCACAGTAAATCTCATCTGTTAAACTTTTACCATGCCCCCACACTGAGACAATTTCATTACTGCTGGAGATGACATCAGGCCCAAACAACTGGCTCTTTTATCTTCGTTAGGAACAGTATCAATTGGATTTGCCGCCTTTAAAGAAAATTGGAAGAACATGAGCTCGAACAGAGTTAAAATTTGAGCAGCATGGGCACGGTAACAGGTATGAAGAATTCAGTTTTCCTGTGCGTGTGTTTTCCTTCACAGAGGAAATCATTAACTTATGAAAACATTCCTCTTTGTAGTGTGTGTTCTTCATCTGAACATTCACAGGTGACGCGCGGCTGTTAAACGGTGAACTCAGCAAGACGCCACTTCTATGTTGTGAAGTAGATAATTACTTCCCAAATTAATAAATTCCTTTTTCCTGAATTAATGTTACTACATAAACAAATAAGCCTTGGAGAGTGTGTTTCTTATTTCACCACGGTGCTTGTACAGCCATAATTTCACTCCTGCAGAGTTATAAATGTTTGAAATTGAGTTTGATGTGATAACAAACAGCTCCAGTGTAGTGGATTAGGTAAACAATAAAGACTCCTTTGTAGTTTTTTTTCCAGCATTAAATGACAGAACTGACTGGTTATGACCCCAGGTCCAACATAAGCCAACGATGTTAACATGTCATACCACTAATGAACACTAGGGGTAAAAGCAAGGCCTCCATTGACTTACACTGAACTTCTGTCTTAAATACACTGTTATTAATGTATTCCAGATGTCATTCTTATCTCATTTGTTTTCTTTATACCTTGTGGTGTTCCATTTCCATTGATTTAATCTCAGGTCAAACAGAAGGCTTCTATGACTGTGTCAGGCTTTGATTGACAGGTGTCTTGTTGTTTGAATAGAATAGATCTTTATTGTCATTCAATGAAATTCAAAGTGCTCACCAGTCAGTGCCCCATTTATACCAACCTTTTTCCTATAAATAAAAAAACAAATATCTAAAATTACTATGTTAAAAATAACTAAAATCAGTTAAAAATTACATTTGAATAGAATAGATCTTTATTGTCATTGTGACATGTACAATGAAATTCAAAGTGCTCACCAGTCAGTGCCCCATTTATACCAACATTTTTCCTATAAATAAAAAACAAATACCTAAAATTACTATGTTAAAAATAACTAAAATCAGTTAAAAATTACTAAGTCGGTTTTCTTGCTGAGTCAGACGTTTGGAGTGGTAAATGGATTGCACTTATATGGCACTTTTCTACACATTTATGGTGCCCAAAGCACTTTACATTGGCTACACATTCACCCATACATTCACACACCAGTGGGCGGCTGCTGGCATGTGAGGCACTGCCAGACTTCACTGGGAGCACTTTAGGGTTCAATGTTTTGCTCAAGAACATGTGGACAGTCAGAACCAGGATTCAAACCGCTGACCTTTCAACCATTGGACGACCCGTTCTACCTACTGAGCCACAGCCGCCATAAAATGAGTGATGGCTTAATTACTAAAACACAAATTTGTCCATCTTATAAGCCATGGCTCCACTAACAGGACTGTCAAATTATCATGGAGTCCGTCAGTTATCATTTAGCATTAACTCATTCATTTAAAGAGTGGTGATTTCATGTCATGCCCAATATGGTCTCCAAACAGCCAAAACCAGTGGTAAATATAACACTAGCATCTGATACTGTTCCTCTTTATGTATATTATACACACTATGTGGTAACGTGTCACCCCTCGAGCTGCGTTTCTATCTGCAGATTTTTATGTATTTTAATTCTCACCGCGAGAGTAACTTAATGTCAGATGAAAACACCTTTTCCAAAGCTCAAACGGACTAAACATTTATGGCTGAACAGTTCTTCCTGCTTCGTTGACAAAAGTGTAGGAAGTTGAAAAAGAAGAAAAAGCAGTGTCTTTCTTGATTTTTCAGTGTGAAAATATGACTTGTACGTAAGCAACAGGTTTTATAGACGTGGACTGATTTGGACTATTACATCATCCACATCTACTATATTTATACCTTCAATTACACATGTAAATTAAACTGACAGTTCTTACACAACTCCAATTACCCTGTTTATTCACCGCAGTAGCTGATGGAAATAGTTCATATTTACATATTCCCAATTTTTTTAATTAGTTAAATTATAGTTGAACTGATTTGATTAATATAATTTAACTAGTTAACACTAATTCACTAATTTCCCCGTTGTGGGATCAATCAAGTACTATCTTCTCTTATACTTTTCTATCTTCACCTTCTTTTTTTGTGTAATTATTGACAAAACTTCAGGATCTCCGATAAAACATGCAACAACTTTTTTTTTTTATTATAATCATTGTGACAATATTTGTGTCAATGTTTATGTTTTCCTGTTAGTTCTGATTTAGTTCACTACATGAGAAGTTCTTCAGTTAAAAGGCTCCGAGGTTGTATTAACTTATAAACATCACGTTGTTATTTCGTGTTTATTTATTAAGTTATCTCATGTTACTGTTAAGAATTTCTGTGATTATTAGATGCGCGTAAAACTGACTTGAGGAAGTCGGTGACAGTAGGGGTCAAAGGGTAACGCAGATTCTGTCGTCGCCGTTAATGCAGTGACCTGAGTCTAAGCTACGTCATACTTTGTTTGCAACACAAATATTCATTTACAACTGAAGACAAAATGTGCAGATTTGATGTGAAATGTCTGATAGAAAAACACTGATTAGTGAATGTACCCATTAAAACCCCCTGCATTGTGGAGGCGTTGCGTAGCGTTACCCACTACTACCATCTACTGGCCTGGTGTGACGTTTCACTTGTCGTCCGTCCCATCAAAACCACCTGCAGTGACAGCCAAATAAAAGCAGGTTGACCTTCTTGTGTTTCCAGCGTTGGAACCACAATCCGCTTTAAACAAGAAATATAAACCCTAAAAAACGCTGCAGAAAACTGATGAAATTTGGTCCGCGTGAAAGCACAATCCCCGTTACGTTTCCCGCACGCCGCTCGAGAGGATTGTTAGACCCACATCCAAATATGATCTCAGAACACTTTTGAGAGTACGAGCGAGTTTAGCCAGAAACCAAGAACAGACGGACAATAAAAAAAAAAAAAAAACAGAAAATATGAGCCACACCAACACAGGAGCTGCTCACTGTGATGAAGTCAGGCCTAATCGGGGCCTTGTGCTGTTGCCAATGCTGTTAAAAACACAGAAAATCAACCCAGAAAAATGTTCCTTAAGCCTCATAAAATGAAGCTTGTATTATTCAGATCTCAAATTCCTCAACAGAGATTAAAAAAAAAAAAAAAAGAGGACCTACAAGGCTGTTGTTTTCTCCGAGGCATTAACATTTAAACAGAAAAAGGGCCCTCATGTGTCATAATACACTCAGATGTTTACAATTGGAATTACTGTCCATTTCTTCTGTTACACTCGTTTTAATTTATTTTGCATGAGATGGAAACATAAAACATGCCGTAACTTGACACGACCCTGGATATAATACAATTGCCATGAGCTTTTAATGCCTTTTGAGACAGTGCCCCCCTCTGGATACACTCAGAGAAACCGTCCGAGACCCTCCAGTTCCTGACCAGCATATGTTGAAGGCCGGTTCCACAGGTGTGTGTGTGTGTGTGCACGTGCATCCTTGAAAACACTGCGTGTGGTTCAAAGTTACACATTAGCGCCTTATAACAGGTGCTTGTGGTATTGTGTTTGTGTGAAATGTCAGTGACCTGAACATGTACCGTCATTAGAAAATGTATTTCTCCCGCTACCATCATAAATCCACTGTCTTACTGGAAGTTGCTGTTCGCACCCCCTCTCCACCCTCTCATCCTCCACAGCCACCCCGCCGCTCACAGAAAAGATTAATACAGATCATAATACAGTATAATATGAAACATCTGCTCAACGTTAAAGAGGATGTGGATCCTGTCATAACATTCCTCAGACCGACAGCGTGTCATTCCATAATCAGACGACTCCACAAGTACATCCACCGGGATTTTGAAGAAAACTTTTCCAGCCTTGTGTCTTCGCACCCAAATACTTACATAACCCCCTGAATAATCTACCCGAGAGGGATCTGTGAGGAGACGAATGGTCACAGCGGGTCTTCTGCGTCTGCATGAGCCAGACAAACACCACAGACTCCTTCAGACAGACAGCAACATCCTGGACCCCGGAGCTCCATCAGGGGGTCTGCACCTGCTCCCACTAGATGTTTGGGAACGCTGATTAATCTCATTGACTGGAGCTACCAGTGTTCAACACATACTGAACAGTTTTAACCCCTAAACACCCAAACATCACTCTACCACAAAATCCGCATACAAGTGAAGTTTATTATTATTATTTATTATTAATACCAGTTGAACTGGCTGGGTAGCTCAGTGTGTAAGGCGCCAGGCTGGTGCATAGGCGTACCCAGGTTCGATTCCCGGGATGAGCATCCAGTGGGCTGTGTCAGGAAGGGCATCCGACGTTAAAACTCCTACCAAATCATATATGCGAATTGGCTTTGCTGTGGCGACCCCGGTAGGGAAGGGGCCGAAAGAAATCATCACCTGTTGATCCATTGATTGTATGAGTGCATGTAAATTCATTCATTCATTTTCCGAACCTGCTTTATCCTTCCCAGGGTGGGGTGTGTGTGTGTGTGTGGGGGGGGGTTGTCGTCAAAGGAGTTTATCCCAGATACTCGAGGGCGAAGGCCGGACAAGTCACCAGTTCATCACGGTGCTAATCATTCCCGCTCATTCATACACCAGTACAGTGGCACTAGAGGCAAGGTGGGGTGAAGTGTCTGGCCCAAGGACACAACGGTACATGATCAGAACAGAGTGGTATTCGAACCGCTCAACCCTTCGGTTATTCGACGACCCACTCCACAGCCACAGCCACGGCCGCCATCACGTAAATACAATTATTCATCATTTCATGGTCAATAGATACGACCCATTTGAACGTCCAGAGACTCTGTAGTTGCCATGGAAACACTGTCATCTTCCACCACATCGACACACCAGTAAAACCCACAGACTTTGATCAGTGACAGTGGATGGAGACACTGGGTTTATGATGATATGATAGAATGATAGATTTGCCGGTAAATAGTTGTTTTTTTTCAGTTTTCAGTTTTGAAAATAACACAACTTTAATCATAGCTTTGATCTCAACTTTTCTCTGAACACCGACAGGATCAGTGAATGGCCCAACATGGCCGCGCCGTGAGAGGCTGCAGCTCGTTGGGGCTCCTGGCGCCCTCGTAGGTTGCCAGAACAGCAGCTCCTATACTTTTTCCTACTTTTAAGTTTTCTACCCGACTCTTGCGGTCGTGTTAATTAGACTCTTGTACAACATGGACACGTGTCATTTTTGAAGTTTTTTGAGAGGTAGTAGCTGGTCTACTACTTCACGGACTCCCTTCACACCAACGTGGGATGTGATCCAGTCCACAGTCCGTCTCCAGCTGGGATGAGTGACAGCGATGAAAACCTAGAGCGACCCGGGTGACTATCGCCATCGGTGCAGCGGTTGCGGAGCCGGTGTCGTGTACCGGGATGATGGTACAACCGGGGTTTCCATTCGGTTGGGTGTGTAACGGTTACCAACTGTTCTACAACCATTCTATCATCATGATGGAACCCAGCGGATAACGACTAACTGCTATCGAGTGCTAAGCTGTGCATCTGGCTGTGAAGGACTTCTGGATCAGGACTCCACTAGACTTTCGTTTTTGGTTGGTTTTCTGCTGTGAACGCTGACGAAGAATGAGGAGGAGAAGGGGGGAGGACTGGAGGTGCGTGTGAGAGAGCTGTTGCTATCTGTGGCAGCGAGGCTAATGGATAGCGGTTAGCAGCTAGTTCGCTATGCTAACGGTAGCCTTACGATGACAGTTACAACGTCTCAGCTCCGGAACAACGCATCTCTGCCCTCGTATCATCATCGACTCTGGGACTTCAATCTTGTATATACTGTCTATGTTGTGCTAAGATTTCAGTTTTGTTGTACATCTGCTCTGCCCTTTTTTTTCTTTTTTTTTCTACTCTGTGCTGCTCCTTTATGACATTTCGTTGCCGGACCATTGGTCTAGACAACGACAATAAATGAATCTGAATCTGAATTGAAATGAAAGAAAATACAAAATTTTTACTAAAAAAAAACAATACTGAAGATAATATGACAATAAATGTCAATAAATCGCTTAAATAGAAGACTTAATTTAGGAAGTGACACAAAAGTAACACTGGGTCATTCTGGGTTAACGTATTAGATCTTATTGTTGTACATTGTGTCCTCGGCAGTGTTTGTGGATCGCTCCCTTTGTGACACTTCCTGTTTGTCTGAGCTGCCATGTTGTTTAGAGGAGGCACGACAACCAATCAGCGGCACGAACACTGGTTCTATCCACTGTTTTGGGTCTTTGTTAGCATCGGCGGCACGTTCACGGCGCCACCCACACCTCAGCCCCTTGTCATCCAATACACAGAGGTGAGTAGTGAAATCACTAGCACATGGGCCCGAACACACACACACGGCTAATGTTTGGAAAAACAGCATGCTCAGCAACGCCACTCTGACCTTTGACACCACACCGCTATTCTTTAAGATACTAAAAATAAATCTTGAGTGTGTTACATGAGACCAATGGGGAGATATTTAAATATTTATGGTGGAAATTCAAGGTAATTTATCTCAGTTTACATGAGTGTCTTGCAGCTGTATCTGCCGCAAAAGCCTTGCGTCGGTGCTACTGCGTTAATGACACCGAGGCTCCGTTACAATGAGTGTGTGTTGGGGTGTTTCTGTAGCCTCCGAGTGTTAAAGCATGTGTGAATGCTTACATATCGCACAGAGAGCTCTTTGTGTATGGCTCTAAACTCACCGAGGCTCCAGTAGTCGGCGGCCTCCAACTTTATGTCAACGACTTTGGGACAATATTTATATAATGTTTGCATAAAATGATAAATATACAGGTGTATTTACCTGTAGGGACGAGAGGGAGGGGAGGGGCCAGTTCCCCTGTGGCCTTTGAGAGCAGGTTCTGTGGAGGTGGTTGGTGTTGGACACATCAGGGCAGTGATTTGTATGTATTTGTTTAAGCCTCGGGTTTCAGGTTGAGCCGAGTACGTGTCACTTTCATTAACACGTCGGTGCTGCCGGGCTGTGCGACTGCAAGGTCATCTAGAGTTACAGAATTTAACTTTTGCGGTCACCAACTGGCTTTAATTTTCGGCACAAGGAAATATACATAAGGTTGTTTACAGCATATTTTTCTCTGCCCCGGATTTCTCTACAATATTACTTTTTGGTTCAAGCATTTATACGACATGCTGCTCCCGACCTCCATGGACTGTTTTTTTTTTTTTTTTACAACATCTTTTACAATTCTAATTCACTTCCTTCTCTGTTGTTGTAGTTTTATTAGCGTATCCTTTCCATTTTACCTCCGGAATGAAACGTGACACCCTGCGTGGTGTAAAGACATCTTTTTTTTTCTGTCACATCCAGAGTGGTGGTTCTGTCTTCTCTGGCTCGCACGCTGCACTATTAGCAAGGTTGCACCAGATTTATGTACTCTTCACGGCTCAGTATATTAAAGCACTACCGCCTGCCAATTTGCAGGGGTGTTGCAGGTGTCGGCAGGAGTGTGAGGTGAGCTCTGGCTGGTCAATGGCCCCATTATGAACCTAACACTTCCAGAAAAGTCCACAGACACACAAAAGAATTTAATTAAATAAAAATCTACATACATCCTGAATATGAACCTTTTGCTATGATTAAACCCCATCTGTTCAAATGTACAGATGTGCTACATAAATACTCCACATGCCAAACATGGTCTGCATAAGAAATGAAAGACCCTAAAACTTAAAACCTTAAATACATACATTTACCGGGAGCCGTGTCTGGTCTGCACATGTGCAGAGTCATATGTGTCAAAGGTAGCGGCCAAGTAAACAACACTGACTAAATGCGTGTGCCTTTTATTCTGGGCATTTATCTCACTGTTGACTGTGGTCGCAGTAAAAAACACTTTATTGATGGCAGACTTGGCTGTTCTTTCACTGCACCACTTTGATCCAAACTTGAATTTCTCATCAATCAGAGTCGTAACTTGTGAGGAAACGTGTCACTTCAAGGTTCAGTGATTGTAATTCATGGCGACCTTTCAGTTTTTATCTAAGCTGGCATCATCAGGATTAAAATTTAAATGTGGATACAAATTTCCTTTTTGATCCAATACCTGCAAAAAGTTTAAGGTTAATTCTGATGTGATATACGAACGTGTGAATCTGTAATAACAGATACATACATTTTACTGTTTTCTCCAAAGTATTTACGTTTCACTTGTGACTTGTTTTTTCGAAATGATTTAAACTGGGCAGTAAAGTGGGAAAAAGTCCTAAAAACATCAATTTAAACCAGATGGTGTGAACCTCACAACAGAACTCAACTCCAATTAGTGTTAAACTTTTATCAAAAGTGCGGTAATGTCTTCTGATGTCACAAGTGAAATGTGTTCGTATAAACTGGTACCATTCATGTGCATCAAACGCCTCAAGTCTGACTGTGTTAGTCAGGGTTTTCTTTAAGCTGTTAACACCGTTATTGTTTAATTTGTGCTGTTTTATTCCTTGCTTTGTGTACAGTTGTAAGAGTTGACATGGGTTAATAAGAATGTGCTCTGCCTCTGTACAGTGTTATTTGTTCATTACAAGGTGAACACTGTATATAGGCGTAGAAGCTAGCATTAGCACTAGCCCAGCTTAAGGTGCTCACGGGCCAAGTCCAAGTGTTTTTCAGCGCTGTGATCAAGGCCACTGATGTGCACTGATGAAACTGTCTCACTGTGGAGAACGGGTCACATGCCACTCACACAAAAAAAAAACATTTCAGATTTACGTGTATGAGCGTTCAGTCTAAGATCTGCAACTACTCAGGGTCACGACCTCATGGATGCAACAGTCGACTCCGTGAGGTGCAAAACTCCAGTGAACCACGTACTCTTCCAATGTCTGTCTATTAAAGAAGAGCTATGAAGACGAATGATGGCGCTGGAGCGAGAAACCCAACATTTACCACGTCTGAGCAGAATGGAAGGAGGGCATTTATTCTCCCTGTCACACTGAAAGTGCATTTGTCAGATCTGTCAATCTACGGTTGATATTCAAAGAACGGAAATGTCTGGAACTGTGAATAAAAACTATTGCCCTCTGAAAAAGGGAGCCACCACAGTAAATCAGACTGCAGTCATTTTCCCCATATGAAGATTATAAAGTCCAAACACTGCTCCACCATGACTGATGAACATTTGGGAGTCTGTTTGAAGTTCGTACCAGCAGCTACTGGTCTGCTCCATGAAACCTGGACGACTGCATTCAGTGGAATTCATCAGAGAATATTACGAACCACTAATGTATTCAACAGTATTATAGCATAAGGGTTTGTAGAACTATGCGATAGGCACTTGTTATTTTGGACAAATAAACTACAATTAATATATGAAAATACAAATGTGTATTAGCATTGTTTTGACTTAGTCATGTTGGATGTAGGTCGCAAGATGGAAAAAGGTGAACGACTTCGCTTCAGACCAATGAGGACCTCTGAACTTTTTTGATATGAGGTGGAAAAGATGAGCGTGACGCCACTTCAATGATTTGATTGAAGTCACTAATAATAAATAACCACAATGGGTTGATTTTTTTTTTTCCTCCAGTAGATCACCAGATGTTTATCCTTCTAGGAACTATCATTATTCTGTCAACCTCTATAAGTCGACCTCTACATGTTACCGTGACAAGACGCAGACATGAACACTCTAAACCCGAGATGTATCTGTGAAAAACACACCAGCGTATCACGTCGGTAGCATTTTCCCTATATGTGCCGAGGTGTCCGCTGCATTGCGAACCGCTAGCGTGACTCTCGACTGTTCCGCTCTCGACTGAGGCTCGTTCCGTTTCAACCAAAGCGTCTCATGTCATACATGAGCAGAAAGAGCAGCGAAGTGACAGCCACATAACCATAAAATATGGAGGCCTAATGCACAGGGGAGGTTTCCCTCTTATTGTCCATCAGTCACAGCCAAGTAACTCTAGCCTCAGTGGGAGAGACGCCTATGAAAGAGGACAATCAGTTTCCCCTGTCTGGTGTTTCTCTGTCACTATCGCTGCGCTGGCATCTCAGAGGTTCCTCCTTTGAACGCTAAAATCCAGTAGCATATTTCATTTCAGCTCTAGTAGGTTAGTGTTAAGCGCCGAGTGGTCTAATCTAACTCGACAGTTAATTCAGGGGTCATTAGCCATCAGAAAGTTAGCATTTAAGCCTTATTATGTCGATTTCCTTTTGATGTTGCGGACCCTAAATTATGGATCTGTTCGCTTCAATTTAATTTCACAATAACCAGGTGGCACCTCCAGAAACCGCTGAAACGTTAGTGCCAAGAAGTGTTACACCCCAATCTCACGCATGAAGGGACTTTTTTTTCGCCACCCATCTGTCACTATAGTTTTGGCGTCCGCACCGTCACCTTGTGTTCCACCATCGTCTTTCCATTTTTGCAAGGGGATCGCAATCTGTCACGGCAACTCGGATTTCTGTTTAAGTACTGAGACGCTCCTCGCTGTGTGTAAAAATACAATGGGGTTTTATTCCACTCGTTCTCCTTAATAACATACTGATGAATGGACGTTAGATTGGTGATTCAAAGCTGCGCTGAGTCGCACATGGCCTCTGCCTTACACAACCAAAAGCTCTGTGTTTTACGGGTCGTGATGGAAGCCAGTGCAGCAGGCTAAACTGTTTTTAATTTGACCAACAAGGTTCTAGTTAAGGACCAGGATGAAAAAAAAGGGAGGAAATGGGTAGGGAGAGGAGGTAACAAAAAAAACAAAAGGAAAAAAAAGGGGGTCCAACAATGAATCAAGAGCGTCGCCACGGGAGGCCGAAGGTGCCTGAATGGAGCTAATTACCAATAAAAACTCATGGTTTCTGAATGGCGGGGGTTGGAGGTGTTAAGCCTGGACCATGAGACGGAGTGTGAAGGAAAGGCTGATGAAAGACGGAGATGAAATGCACAGAAAGACAAGAGTCAGAGAAAGAGAGAGATGGTCCTGCGAAGAATCAGAGAAGCTCCAGCTGTCGGGCCCAGAGGGGGAGCAGGTTTATTTGGATTTGGGTTTCCTTCATCTATCAATGCCAATTATCAGTATAGGATGTAATTGCGTTGTTATGAATGGCTCTTTCTTTTCTTCTACTTTATTGTTTGCTTGGCTTGAGGCTCCCTGACAGACAACAAAGACGCTGCATGGCTTTGTTTCTCCTTCTGTCAATGACCTCACCGTCGCTCTACAATCTGAACAGGATAGTCCGGGGCAAAACAACTTTGCTTTGGTTTCAGCCGTGACTTAAACGTTACAACGGGGCTTCAATATTGGTTTTCGTTTGTTAGCTGTTCCCCCAGGGCGCGCCCCCCAAACCAGCCAAACCCAACAAGTGTAGCCGAGTAGGTCCAAATGTGAAGTGACATCTCAATAAAAAACAGACAGATAAAGGAGAAGTTGCAGCATTCTTTTAATTTTTGGTACGTAGTGTAAGAAGAGAGCGTGACACTCCGATGGTGCGAGCACATCAAACGGAGAGCGAGTTCCACCAGGCACCCCCAGAAAACATCTGACGCTTGTGGGCAAAATGCATGTGCAATATATGCGTTTCGTTTAAGAACATTTCTATAATTTATTCATTCATTTTCTGAACCCACTTTATCCTTTCCAGGGTCAGGGTGGAGTGAGGGGAGGGGAAGGATGGGGGGGGGGGGTGTCACTGGAGCCTATCTCAGATACTAAAAGGTGAAGGTGG
>JAPTHA010187726.1:0-12254 GCA_029814585.1 Gymnapogon annona | reverse complement strand
ATATATATTAAAATAATATGTTTCTGATTATGTGTAGGCCATCAGAGAAGGCCTTGTTGTCCTTGAGGGTCCACCACTGTTTAGCGAGAATAGCCGTCTAACGGGCGATTTCTTCAAGTTCCGCCATCACTGTGCCATTTGAACTTATTTACCAAAATCTTTATCCACTATGTCAGCTAGTTCAAGTTCTAGAACAGGCTTACTTACTCGAATGCAACTGTCTTAAGAAGGGATGGATCAATGTCCAGCGGTGTGACATGGAAAGCGAGAGTAGGTTTCTCCTTTCTGAAATCACAGAATCTTGTCCAAATTCAGCTCGCATTGCAATGATGTAAAAATGATCACTATTTATTCGATTGTTGGCTTCTTGGAACTCTCTTAGGGAGGGGAAGTGAAAGAGCGTACCTTTTTGTGCATATCTTGCAAAAACTGTTATCTTGCGCTCAAATGACATATCCTCCACCTTCTGCAGGGCCGTGCTTCCCTTTCCTTGGAGATTTTTGTTCAGAGTGTTCAAGTGACTTGTCATATCTACCATAAAATAAAACTTCCCCAGCCAATTGAGGTCTTCCAGTTCTGGATAGGCCTTTGCTTTTCAAGAAGCTTTTCACATGCTCCAGACAGGTGGAGAAGCGTTTCAGCACCTCTTCCCTGGAGAACCACCGGACTCTGTTGTGCAGCAGGAGATCTGAATATGTGTTGTCAACTTCTTCTAATAATGAACAAAACTGATGGTGGCTTAACTGGTTTCCCAGTTATTTTGTTCACTATCCTGATAACAAGGTTCATAACTTCAACACATTCAGGGGGGAATGTTTGTGCGCACAGTGCTTCTTGGAGGAGGATGCAGTGAAATTTCATCAGCTCTCTATCCAGTGACTTTTGAAGTAAATTCACAAATCCTTCTGTGCACAAATCCTTCTGTGCACCTCTCATAAAGGTGAGTGGTCCTTTCTTTCCAGACAACTCACAACAGGTTCACAAATGTCCCGCCCCCTTGTTTGGTCCTTTAATGGTATGAGATCAATTAATTCTTCTTGCGGCCCATCAGAGTCGACATATCTGCATAACAGTGCTTTCTGCTGCAACATTTTTTAAGTCACTTGACTCATCACAGGCAATTGAAAATGCTTACGCTGAATTGATGTCCTCAATTTGCTTACTGGTGATGTCTTCTGCCATTTTAACGGTCCTGTCTCTGATTGTCTTTGTGGAGAGAGGCATTTCTCAAATTTTCAGAACAATTTCCTGCTTGTTTTTAAAGTCGGAGAATAGATGTTCTGATATTTTTATGAAGGATTTTTCATATATTTTCTATGAACGCCTTCCCCCTCTTTACAATCTCCAGAGCTGCCACAAAACTAGCAGTGCTAGTTTACTGTGGAGAGGTAATTCACTTCTTGAAAGTTAGTTTGCTCTCTTCAGCTTTTCGTAGCAGTTCTGAGATTGTTCTCTTTCGCTCATCTCTAGTTGGGTATTTTTCGGAGAATGCAGAATGCTTGTTTTGAAAATGTATTTCAACGTTACATTTTTCTTTACATTTTCTCACCACATATCAAGCACACGGGATAAGCCAGCGCCATTGGCGATGAAGGCAAATGAATGTGTCCAAGCCGACTTAAGCTTTCTATTTTCTTTCTTGGGATTTTTTCATAGCCAAGTTATTGCAGGGTTCGCACACAAAAAAATCCGCCAGCAGGTAAAGGGGAAGGCTGATGATGTTGATGTGACGTATATTTTGTTGACAAATTATAAATTAAAAATAGGTCTTTTAAAATGAGATGGCATCAACTCAAACTCCAAGATAATTTTGCAACAAAATAAACTAATAATAATAGTATTTTAAATGAATAAAAATTATTTTAAAAATGCCATTTATTTTTGTTTGGGGTTTTTTTCCAAGGTAAAAAGGAGCCACAACAATGAGGATGAATAGCCGCATGCAGCTCCGGAGCCGCAGGTTGCTGACCCATGTCCTATGCCATATGCTTGGGAGAATAGGTCTGTCTTGTTTTGAACATGGTACCATGGCTCTAGCACCTGTTGATTTTTTTATTGACGTTTGGAACCACAAGTTAATTACCAGTCTGAGGATGGAGGGGACGTGTGGGTGTATAAGGGGTGAGTAAATGGGGTATGTGTGGAGGTGAAAGTCCATGTAGGATTTGTAGACTAATATGAACAGTTTAAAATCTAATCTAAAATTGACTGGAAGCCAGTGGAGTGAAATCAGTGAATCATCAAGCCAACATTTCTGCTGTTAAGTCCATTATTACTCCAATAAGACAATGCCAGGCCTTTTTCTACACTAGGTCCAACACCATGGCTTCATAGTCACAGTTTTAAGATACACATTTTGCTGCTCCTGGACACATTGCTAATGATGTAACAGAGAGTTTTGGGTCTTTAATGACCCCCTCCCCCATGTGACCCAGCCAGGGTTGATCAGCCCTAGTGTGTGTCCAGATATCGGCACCCTATGAACCACGCTTTACTCCTCCTCATCCACATCCACCTCGACGCTTCAGGTTCTGCTGGGTTGTTGGCTGGCCCCCTGTGATGTCCACTATCACCTGGGCCCTATAGGTGGACTGGCTAACTTTGATGCCCAGTTATCTTGCAACATCTGGTCACCCATTATTCTGGCACTCCACTAGTTTGTAGAACTTTTCCTTCTTTCTCTCATGAGTCTCCTTTGTTTGGTCCTACAAGGCACTGTGAGCTTCAAGAGAACATACCTTCTTGGATATGACTGACATGAGGATGACGTCTGGCCTTAATGCAGTCTTGGCGACCACTTCCTGAAACTTCAGTTGTTTCCCCAGATCAACTTTTAGTTCCCAGTCACATGCTGTTGGTAACAGACTGGGGGAGGTGTTTTGAGTGGCCAAGTCTTCTCACGAAGGTTCTGGCTGATCCCATCCCCGATAGAACCTGCTATGGCGTTCAAGACCTGATTGTGCCACCACCTGTAGCACCTTTTAGCAAGGGCTTTCAGACAAGTAACCGAGGATGTGCTCCAGGGTTTGTCTTCTCTGGCAGAGGCAGAATGTCTTAGACCACATGGATAAAGAATTTGTTTTTTGGGGGGGGTTCAACTTTCCACACCTCGGTCCATGTGACTTTGCATTTCAGAGCTTGCTCCTATCTCGATCCAGATCCCTGTTGTCACATCGCCACTCTCTAGCTGTGATGTTTTCACTTTTATTTTGGTAGATGGGATTGATTCCTGGTTCAAAGCTATGTGATTGCTGGAAGACTGACTGTGTTTCCTCCTGAGGTTCCCCCTCCCGTCCTATCCTGAGTTGAACTAGAGTTGTCAAGCAGTCTGGTGGTAAACCTCAGACCCAAGAAAGACTTCTAACGCACTGATTCATTGAACTCCGCCACTGCGGTTTGGATATCCCTCTTATGTCTGTCTTTGTGCTTATGTTTTTCAGTGCCTCCTTGCAGTAGACTCGCATCCATGCTAGAACCAAGGAGCATATTTTGTTGAATTGTTGTTTTTTTTTTTTTTTTTTTCACATGTTAACAGACATCTACTCCTGCTCATAACTCCTCAAGGATCAGAGACCTCCTGTTTTTCCCTTGTGCCTCATTGTAACAAGGTGTCCTGCCACTCCCTAGCGTACCTGTGCTACTGTGTCCAACAGCAGCCTTTGCTACAGCCTCGGCAGCTCTCCATTCCATCCTAACTTCAATCCCAGCCTGTGGGTCCAGATGGCATAAAGCAGTGGGTCTTGAACGGCATCCCTGGACTCTGGTGTTGAGGGATTGTGCAGACCAGCTGGCTGGAGTCTTCACTAAGATTTTAAACCAATTCCTGGCACAGTCCCCTGTCCCATCCTACCATCCACCATAGTCCCCTTACTCAAGAAGCCTCACATCTCCAGCCTTAACGACTACAGACCAGTGGTGATGAAGTGCTTTGAATAGCTGGTCCATGTACACATCATAGCAGCCCTGCTCGGCAGCCTTGACCCCCTGCCAGTTTGCCTACAGAGCGAACTGATCCACATAAGACACAGTGGCCAGAGCACTCCATGCCACTCTATCCCATCTGGAGGACCATGTGTCACCTGGAGGCTCTGGGCATTGTGAGGGTGAGTACGGGCCAGGCTCATTTATGTCACCAAGTGTACTTCCTGTGCATTGTAACTCCAACACTTTCTACACACACTTCATCTTGGCCTGATGGATCCTCAGGCCATGTTGGTTCTTAAAAGCTATTTCCGCATTTGCATTCCATAGTCACTGTCGTGTTTCCATTGGTCATCATTCTGCTAAACCCTCAGGAATCCCCTGGGATATTTTTGTACGTCAGTCTGGAGCTTGATGTGGATTCTCCCTCTTGGGAGATGCCGCATGGGACACTATTCCTCACTTCCCTGGTGCCATCTTTCCAGGTTGTCCACTGTCTCTCCAGTGGTCAGCAATCTGTGCTTGGTTGCTAACCACTATTCCTGGTTGTCTCTGCTAACTCCAGTCTAGAGTGTTTTTCATGGAGTTTCCACATTTTTCTCAATGAAAATATTGAATTGAATATGCCTTATTAGTCCCCAGAGGGGAAATTTCAAAACAGCAGCTTGATTACAAAGAGTAGAAAAAAGAACAGAGCAGAGCAGATACACAACAAACTGAAATCCTGCACAACATGGACAACAAAGACAAGGACAGTATACATGATTGAAGCCCCAGAGATGATAATGATAATGATGGGCTGAATGCGTCCTTTGGAGAGAAAAACGGCAGTGAAGGGTCCACAGCCAACATTAGCATAGCGCTCTCAGCTGCTAACCGCTAACAGTTGAAACGATAAAAGTCTTTAAACTGAAAACACATTCCACATTTGAAGATCACTGACTCACACGCCACTCCAGCCCCCCCGTCCCCGCTGTCACCGGACACCAGATGCTGAGTCCACAAGCCGTTAAAGTCTCCATCACGATGGCAGACGTAGTAACGTTTGAGTCGTAACGGTTGAGTAGCTCAACCGTACACACACGAACCGATGGAGAGCCCGGTTGTACACCGATGTACCGTCACATTAATTCACCTCCTGGTACACACGACGCCAGCACTTCACACACTGCCTGATGCCGTAGACACGCAGGGCTTCTCTGGTGTACACCACTGTTGATCAACTCAGCTGTAGACACACACTGGCTCGTGAACTCACAGTGGATGGAGGTCCGGGATTTCGGAACCTGGCAAAAGAAACAGCCACTGCCTCACAAAAAAATTCAAAAATGATATATGTCCATGGAGTACAGGAGTCCAATTAACACGACCACAAGAGTCGGGCAGAAAAATTTAAATTAGGAAAAGTTACGGAGCTGCTGTTATAGGCGGTCACTAGGACGGCGCCATCTTGTATGAAGATATGTTTGTAAGGAGTAAAGCCAAATCCTTTTTGTAGTACCATACTGAATTCCATCTTTTTTTTTTCTTTGCATATTAGCATCATGTTGAATCGCAACAAACTGCATCATATCATATGATATCGGATTTGAACTAAATGATTATCGCATTGTATTGCAAGAAAATTCCATGTATCGTTAAAATGTATCACTGGCAGTTCATCGAGATGTGAATCACATCGGCCTCAGTGCTGAGACTCACACCCCTAGTTTGAAGTGCCAGGAAGGAGGTCTAGAGGAAGACCAAAGATGAGGTTTATGGATGTAGTAAAAGAGGATATGAAGGTAGTTGGTGTGAGAGTAGAGGATTCAGAAGGCAGGTTTAGATGGAGGAAAGGGATTCACTATGGCAACCACTGAAGGGAAAAGCCAAAAGGAAAAGAAGAAAAAGAGGGCATGTGACTACTTTTGGTCATTTACACATGCATTAGTAGACAACAACAGTTCCAGCGAAGACATTATGTCATTAGTCCAGTGCTTCTCAGTTGTTTTCTTTTAGGCACTCCCTAGGAAGAAGAAAATATTTGGTTTCATAACCATGGGAGGGGAGGTCCAGAGAGTGGATCACCATACCATGAAGAAATGGTACTAATGTAAGTACTGATGGTCAAAGGGTTAATGTGGACGTTGACAGGTGTCTGGTTCCTTCAATATTATACAGCATGTGTTTTATTTATTATTTATATTTACATCTTTAATGAGTTTTATTTACCCTGCAATGAACTGGTGACTTGTCCAGGGTCCCCCCAACTGCTTTCGCCCTGAGTAGCTGGGATAGGCTCCAGCGACCCCCGCGACCCTGCAAAGGATTAAGCGGGTTGGAAGATGAATGAATGAATGAATGAATTTTATTTAATTCATTTCCTTACTTAATCCACTTACAGGCAATGTACAAAAAACGGTAACTTCATTGACCTTAATTTTATACTTAACGTAAAAAAAGTTCAATAATTCACCAAAGTAACACCATTTTGTTATGTCCTCTAATTGTTATGGTTTGGCCATGCTGTAGCCTGGCCACTCCCTCTTCCTCAAGGGGCCAGACCTGATCAGTGATCAGTGGCACCTGGCTCCTGCTGCGGGGCTGAGGCCCATTGGTAATCAGGCCTTTAGGGATATTAAGGCCTATCCTTGCCTCAGTTCTTGTTTACCATAACACGGACCGTAACTCCATCGGTGAATCTGGACTCTTTTTTTTTTTTTTTTATGTTTGGTTTTCTTTTACTTGGATTTTTCGTTTTATCATTAGTTTCATGTAAAGTTTGGGTTTACAGTGTGTGTTGTTGCTGGTGTTTTTCTGTGTCTGTGGTTTTCTGTTTGTTTTGTTTATTTTATTTATTCAATATTCTATGTTCCCCTTCATTTCACCGTGCATTGGAGTTTAATTTCAAACCCATTATGGAGGCTGAGGGAGAGTGAGAGATGAGATGTAAACAGGACAGATACAACTACAGCTAGTCTGGTATGAGCACAAAAGACAATAAAACAGATCAATAACTGAAACACTGTGACATGACAAACATTTGCCCCAGGTTATCTCCTCCATAAATGAGCGATATGTTGATGCATTTCAGAGCAACTCCACTGCTCACCGGTAATAATAATAATAATAAATTTAATTTGTTGGGTGCCTTTCAGGGCACTCAAGGTCGCCGGTCACCGGTTCCGACACTACTCATGTCATGGAATAAATACATTTATTCACCTACATCTAGAACCTTGAGAATTTACATTGTAAATGTAGGTGAGTGTTTTTTTTATGATGGGGACGGAGATCGGTGTGCACCACTGATTTAAATACAAATTTAAATTGAATGGAGGCTTCTGATTGGCCCCTTGGATATTTCGTGGTAATTTGCATTCTTGCATTTTAAATAAGACTGGGGTCAAGGCACTGTATCGGTAATCACTATGGGAACTCCGTCTCTGAAAAAAAGATGGTTATTTTGACTTGGTTCACTAAAAAGATCTGCATCTTTTGGCTCCCAGTTGGCATCTAGACGTTTCTGTTTCTTAAATCAATTTGCCACATAATTGTGTGGAAAATGATGTATGTATGGTAAAAAAGTATTTCAAACATTTATAACATCATCATCTTCTTTTGGCTTTTCCGAAAAACAGAATCACTTGCCTCCATCTAACCCTGTCTTCTGAGTCCTCTACTCTCACACCAACAACCTTCATATCCTCTTTAACTACATCCATAAACCTCCTCTTTGGTCTTCCTCTAGACCTCCTGTCTGGCACTTCAAGACTCAGCATCCTTCTACCAATATATTCACTCTCTCTCCTCTGGACATGTATAAACCATCTCAGCCTGACCTCTCTGACCTTATCTCCAAAACCTCTAACGTGTGCTGTCCCTCTGACGTACTGGTTCCTAATCCTATCCATCCTGGTCACTCCCAAAGAGAACCTCAGCTTCTTCATCTCTCTACCTCCAGCTCTGCCTCCTGTCTTTTCCTCAGTGCCACTGTCTCTAGTCCATAGAGCATGACTGATCTCACCACAGTTTTATACACCTTTCCTTTCTTTTTAGCTGAAACTATTCTATCACACCTGACACTATGCTCCACCCGTTCCATCCTGCCTGCACAGGCTTCTTCACCTCTTTTCCACACTCTCCATTGCTCTGGACTGTTGACCCTAAGTACTTAAAATCCTCCGCCTTCTTTATCTTTTCTCCCTGTAACTTCACTCTTCCACTTGGGTCCCTCCCATTCACATGCATGTACTGTGTCTTGCAACGGCTAACCTTCATTCCCCTCCTTTCCAGGGAAAACGTCCACCTCTCCAGTTTCTCTTTTACCTGTTCCCTGCTCTCACTACAGACCACAATGTCTTCCGCAAACATCATAGTCCATGGAGGTTCCTGTCTAACCTCGTCTGTCAGTCGGTGCATCACCATAGCAAACAAGAAGGGGCTCAAACATTTATAACGTGTATGGGTTTATTTTTTTTTTTCACACTTACACAGACACTATACACTACAACATTAAGTAAAGAAATACACTATCACAGGAGCAGCAGCAGACACACAGGTGCCTTCATTAAAACATTAATGCGCTTGTATTTGCACTGATGGATCCACAGTTTGCATATGCCTGTGCTGGATGTTTGTGGAACCTCAGAGTATCAGAGTCACCAATTACTAAGTAAGGAAAACTACTATTAGGGGCGGCCATGGCCATGGCTCGGGTGGTAGAGCATGTCACCTGGAAACTGGGTTGGTGGTTCGATTCCAGCTCTCTCTCCTAATCATGTGCCATGTGTGAAAGATGACCCTACAATGAACTGGATATTATCTGAAATTTCCTGGGACTAATAAAGGCATGTCTTATCTTATTGGCCTTTGTAAAAGTCACTGACTGATGCATATGGGACATTCGCTCGTCCTCCTCCCCCTCAAATTTGCCAAGTTGACAGCAATGCTCGGTGTGAGGTTTATACACAGTCTTACACAGTCAACATACTTGAACCATTAAAATTCATCCAAAATTTGACTTGTTTTTACTTTTATTTCCTTTCCTTGCCTTTGCAGGTGTCACCTGTTGGTCACACCTTTCTCACCCTCTGTTCTGTCCGTGTGGTCACCGTGCAGTGTGTGTGTGTCTGTGACCCATCACCATACATCTAAACCAATCACGTGCTGTTTCAACAGAACAAAAAAGAGAAACATAAACGAAACAGCTCCCTACCAAGATAATAATAATTATAATAATGGATTACATTAATATAGCATTTTTTTTCCAGGGAATTCAAACATTAATGATCCATTATTCATGCACTCTCAACCATCACACCATTTCAAAGAGCCGACTCTCAGAGCCGGATCATTTGTGTTTGACTCACCACAAACTGGAAGTAGTACAACACCAAAGGCCTTAAATAGATCCCATCATGAAAATTATCAATCCTCCACTGCTTTGATGTTTCTATGCAGATGAGTAGGTAAATTAATAGAATCCAGTGACATCCATCTATATTTTGGGGGAAATCCGGTACCCACTTTGCTTCACTGGAGTATGCGACCATCCATCTCTGGATGACAGGGGCCTTCATGAAACGTTGTGCATGTGACCTATCACACCCAGTAGCTGCCATTATGTCTCTGTTCTTGCTCCATTTTCATTTTCTGTACAAGGTGTTTGTCAAATACTCTTATTCACAGTGATTCAGTGCTTAGTATTTATGAAAACACACAAGTGAGGGAAGATGTTTGGCAGCAATCAACTCCCCTTGATGATTATGTAACTATAAGCACAAGATATGCTATATACAGGGGTAAGTGTGAACAAACCAGTGAATGCACTCACATAACCTTTGTTGCAGTGGGGTGTAAAAGAGCTTTAAGTCCACCTGCACACATCATCACAGCACTGACTGGAGATCATATTGAAATAAAAATTAAAAAATACAAATATTAACATTGCATCACCAGCCTCATTCTTTTTAGCAGAAAACCAAACCATTAATTACTTTCATTAATTATCTTAATTTGCAGCATCAGTTTCTGCATTAGAAATCTATCTTAAAATGTCAGAAATGCCAGTTTTCTCAGAGTTGCCCACCAACAAATGACAAACCTATAAAACAAGTAATGTAGCAAAAAAAAAAAAAAAAAAACTACCAAAGTAACTTAATAATTTAGAAATGGGTAGCAGGAGCACAAACTTCATTCCTTTAATGGCTGAGACTTTCTTTTTTTTTTTGTTTTTCTCAGGGTAAAGCAGCAACTGTTTTGTTTTGGGTTTTTTTGTTGTTTTTTTTCACATCTTCTCTTTGACTCTGATCATTGTTTGTTACTGGCAGTGGACTGTGACAGCGGTGGCGATAACGGACACTGACAATAGAAGGCCCAGCCACGGTTGTGTGTGTTGCTGTGTTTACACTTCCATTCTTGCTTTACTTGTGAATGACAAGTGGTCCGAGAACAATATCCTATTCACAGTATCAGACTCTTTTAACCGTGAAGAACCAGTGCAACTTTGTGGCAAGTCCAAAATGAATTTGTCTCTCGATAGAACTGTTGTTAAGTTATTTATCAACATGTTCGAATATTAACCTCTTTATATTGCTTTTTTTGGGGGGGTGCACCACAGGAATTTTCCTATATTTAATTCACTGATGTTCATAAAAGATCAAATTAAAGTTGATGATAATTATATATAAAAAAAAGAAAAAAGAAGAAACGGTATTTTTGTGTGTGTGTGTGTGTGTGTGTGCAAATTTTAGATATTACCAAACATGAACCGAGCGTTTCCATCCAGTGGTTGATCCAACTCCATGGTTTTTTATTGTAGAAGAAAAAAATGTTTCCATTGTAACTACAGAACCTCTGAACATCCAAATGGGTCAAATCTGATAACCATGAAAAGATGAATAATTGTGTTTTTCCGGATTCGGCATCCTAAGATTATTGGTTAAGATGTTTTGAGATGGTTGAGATCATTCTGGTTGACAGTGGTTGTTTGGGTTTTCATGGGTTAAACCCAGTGACGTGCAGTCAGGGGAGGCAAGTGAGGCACAGCCCCACCTGTCATCATGAAAAGAAAAATAAATAAAAGGTTATATTTATAAAAAGTAAAAAAAGAAATAAATGGCTACATTTAACCAGTGATTTGTACTATACATTTATTTTTAATTTAACTAGGCCCATTTTAAAGTAATGTTTAATCAAAATCGCTGAATTTTCATGTTTACGAATCAAATACTGCAAAGAGTCGCGCAGTGAGGCAACAGCCGGCTCGGCCTCCCTTGGAATTGCGCAATCACTCTGACTGTACTTTTATATCACTTATTATATGTACTTTTGTATTTCCATAGTTTAGCCGATTGTTTTTTTAACGACTGTACGTGTTTAACATGTTTTTGTGTTGAACAGTGAGACTTAAATGGCTGTTAAAAGGCACTGTGTGAGGCACACAGTTTTCCTGCCTTATGGTAGGAAAACTTGGTGACCCCACCAGTTCAGTCAATGACAGTTAAGTTACAGTCAGCGAGTCAAGTGCATACATCCTGTTGAGTTTTCCCTCCGGAAGTTGTACAATGTTTTATTTTGAAATCTACCAGATTCTCTCTGCCACATCTCTCAGCGACTCCAACTTGACGCGTTTCCAGATTCTGCTTCAGTCATATATGTTTCCGTATCATTGTATTTTGTTGTATATATCCGCCACAACTTAAAGGCCGATACGTGAAAATACTGTGACACATTCAGTGGCGTAAAAAATGTTTGGTCCACAGACCATTGTTATGTTTTTAAAAGAAATCTCCTGGGTTTTTTTGCTACAGTTTGTGTGTGTGATCAGATTCAGATTAATTTTATTGTCATTGCACAGACCAATGGTCTGGCAACGCAATGGCATAAAGCAGCAGCACAAAGTAGAAAAAAAAGGGCAGAGCAGATGTAAAACAAGATTGAAATTCTTGCACAACATAGACAATATATACAGTAAACATGATTGAAGACCCGGAGTTGATGACGATAATGAGAGCAGTGATGCATTGTTCAGAGCTGAGACGTAGTAACTGTCATAGCAGGCTACCGTTAGCATAGCGCACTATCTCCTAACCACTATCCTTGCCGCAACATATCACAACCGTAACTCACTCACACGCACCTCCAGTCCCCCCCCCTTCTCCACCTCATTCTTCTGTCAGCTTTCACCTGCAGAAAACCAACCAAAAAACGAAACCGTCCCATTGATTCCTGATCCAGGAGTCGTTCACAGCCGGGCCGCACAGCTTAGCACCTGCGCGGCAGCTCGTTAGCCGTTAGGTCCCATCATGGTTGTAGAATGGTGGGTAGAATAACCGTCACACACCCGAACC
>JAPTHA010187626.1:0-12269 GCA_029814585.1 Gymnapogon annona | reverse complement strand
AAAATAAATAAGATGGACAAAGTAACAATGTAAACAGTACTATAAACAGTGAAAATACTATATATCAGTGTAAACAGCTGCAGTGTAAACAGCATTACTTGGCTTTATGTAGATTAAAACGATGGCTGACGGGCGCTGTGGGACAGCTGCATGCCAGCACATTGACATAGTCTCTGTCACTACACTGACTGTGGATTTATATGTCTCAGAGCTAAACTAAATAAAATGGAAAGTTAAACAGAAGCAGGGAAAATGAAGGATGCCAGTGTCTGACAAGTAAGCCGTCACTCCTTTGAGATTCGCGAGTTCACTTCTAGCTGTCAACAATAGGGGGTAGTGTTGTATGTCCCCACAAAGCATTAGAAATAGATGCTAATGCAAATTTCATTCATTCATTTATAGTAGGGATGCTGTGCATTGAACATGTTGGAGTAGAAGTATGCAATTGAGTTAGGAAATGTTGTGGAATGAAATCATATGAATATCAAAAATACCCTGTAAAGTACAAATTCTCCCAAAACATACAGTAAGAAGTGAAGTATTAATACTTCTTTACTATTAGAAGGTGTACTCATTCAACCAACATGGTTAAGGTGTTCATGATAGTTTTAGGAAACAAAATAGGTCAGGACTACAATATGAAACAGAAATCCCAAAAAGGAAAAGAAAATCTGGTAAGTCAGCAAATAAAATCAACTTAAGCACTACAAACATCAACTACAACAGTGTTTGATATGTCATGTCCTTGCCCATCTCAGCATTTTACAATGTCTTGACTTCTATCTGGTCCCCGTGTATCAAACATTGATTAGACACTCCGAGAGCGTATATGACCAAGCAACTGGGGAATGAAACTAATCCATCAATAAGGCTATTAGGATCACATTTCTGTTGCATGAAGCAATATTTTCTGTTGTGAAAAATGTCTATTGGATCTTGCACCTGCCAGTGAATTAGGGTTTATGCTCTGCAGTTTAACCGGAGGTTCCAGATTCAGAGGGTCTGCGTTGCAACACTGCTGGATACTGGTATAAAAAAACAAAAAAGGACCAACGCTCTGTTGCACTAAAACATTATATGATTTAACATGGTCACCAGGAGTCCCTGGACTCCTGATTCTTACACTAATATAACAATAGGATAACGTTACCAAATAAGCACTGACAGGATGAAGATACAAATTTTATGTTTGAAATCTGTCTACCCATGAGTGGAAACTACATCATTTGTTTGAACACACGAGTTTAGAAACTACTGCCAAAGACTAATCCAATTCAACTTCTTCCATATTACCCCCCATAAATCTGGATGCAGAGTTACAGTCACTGGAGCCTATCCAAGCAGTGACATGCAGTCAGGGGAGGCAAGTGGGGCATGGCCTCACCTGTCATTATGAAAAAATAAATAAATAAATGGCTATATTTAACCAGAGTTTGTACTATACATTTATTTTTAATTTAACTTGGCCCATTTTAGACAAATCTTTAACAAAAAAAACCCTTAATTTTCACATTTATGAATCAAATACTGCGAAGAGACGCGCGGTGAGGCAGCAGCGAGCTCAGCCTCACCTTGGATTGTGCAATCACTCTGCTGACTGTACTGGCGCTGTGCATTGAGCCCATATTGCTGTCTCTCTGTATGTTGCTATTAAAATGTTTAAACACATCTGCTATATGAACTAAATTACCATAGTTTAGCTCATTGGGATTTCTTCAACTACTGTATGTGTATAACGTGTTTCTGGTGCTGAGTAACGAGACTAAAATGGCTGTGAAAAGGCACTGCGTGAGGCATGCAGTTCTCCTGCCTCATTGATAGGGGGCGCTGGCGACCCCAGTGGTTCAGTCAGTGACTGAACAGTGACTGTTCAGACGCCTGAGTTTTCGTTGGAGTTTTCCCTCCGACGTCTGAACAATGTTTTATTTTGAAAAACTATTGGATCCTCTCTGACGCATCTCTTAGTGACTAAGTCTTGATGCGTGTCCAAATTCGGTTTTGGTCGTTATGTTTCCGTATCATTTTATTTTGTTTTATTTATCAGCCACAACATAAAGGCCGGTCCATGTATATATTGTCACACCATGTATATATTGTCAAACCATTCCATGGCGTCATAAAGGTTTGGTCCACTGACCATTGTAATGTTTTGGTTTTTTTTCTGAAATGTGCTGCTTTTGCGCTACAGTTTGTGCGTGTAATTAAAGCTGATATGAGATTTTAATTGTAACCCATTAACTGCTGCCAGTCAAATAGTGAATAAGATACTCTGTAGATTCACATGTTTGTTAATTGATTGTGATAAATGAAGTCAGTGCCTCACCAGCCAACAACTTAACCGCACATCACTGTATCCAAGATATCCATTATATCCAAGATATCCATTGTATCCAAGGGCGAAGGCGGGGGTAAAGCTGGTCAACTCACCAGTTCATCTCATTCATGCGCATTCATACACCAGTGCAAGGGCACTGGAGGCAAGGTGGGTGCAGAACATATGACCAGGGACACATCAGCAGGACAGAAAGAGAATTGAACCGTCAACCCTTCGGTTATTGGATGAC
This sequence comes from Gymnapogon annona, assembly GCA_029814585.1. Classification (NCBI taxonomy): domain Eukaryota; kingdom Metazoa; phylum Chordata; class Actinopteri; order Kurtiformes; family Apogonidae; genus Gymnapogon; species Gymnapogon annona. The sequence goes on along the minus strand of JAPTHA010187626.1, from coordinate 9,705 downwards.
CCGCTATACCGCCTGAACCATAGCCAGTCCAAAGCAGATAGAAAGTGTCTGTTCCACAACAAAGTTAATAGATTTGAAATACAAAGAAAAGCAGCCCGACTTCATAACCTTGAAAAATCTACATCAATACTTCAACACTTCCAAAGCTCAAGAGAATACAATATAGCTTCATAAATATTAGATTTCTGCCATGCAAGGCTGTTTTAATCAATTATATTATATCAGGTTATCATAGAGATTTACGCTGTTCAATAGAGTTAATTGTGAGGAGGAATACGCATGCTAAAATGAAATTATGCCTCCTAGTCAGCTAAATTATCAGATTTCTCGAAACCCAGGCCAAGGAGGAGAAGTCGCAGCTATTTTTAACAGCAGGAATACATTAAAGTGATCACAAATTGGATGACCAACAACTTTCTGGGCCCATCTCCCATTCTGCTGTCATCATTGTTGCTTTTTCCGCTCCTGTTTCACTCCCATCTTTCCATCTGTGTCACATCAGTTAAAAATGTAGATTACATAATAAGATTACACACTAATTATAAAAGTACAAGAAACAAAATGAAATTTCAGCCAAATTGCATAAACAGGGGTGAAAGAGTGCAGAAATAAAGAATAAAATTATACAAGAATCAAAATGAGATTTAAACAAAATTACATAAAATAGGTGAGTGAGATGCAATATGAAATGATAAAGTTTCAATAAAATGTCATAAAGACAGTGTGTATTCTGGGTTAGTGTTTGTCCCCCCATTTTTAAAAAAAATCTTTATCTCCCTTCAAACGCCAGTGAAAACAGAAATGTTTTTAATTTGATTTTAAATATATTCAGTGAGCTGACTTCTCTGATGTCCTTGGGAATTGAATTCCATAGCTATGGTGCATAGTTGGCAAAGGCTTTTTTGTAATATTTCTGGGTGGGGCTAGTAAACTTGCAGTGGAATGTTCTAATGTTCTAGTTTAATGTTCTAGTTTGTACATAATTGTGTTGGATCTGCGCTTCTCCTGTCTCTGCGTCACCTGTCATCTGTCCATCAGCTAGGCTTCTGCTCCCTTCCTGCCTCCATCATCATCATCATCATGCGTTTGCCTGTGTTGCTGTGATGGTGTTTATTTCATGACTGCGTGGATGATGGAGGGGTCTGTTATGTGTTCTGGCAGTTGTAGCGTACCCTGGACAAGTCACCATTCATCGCAGGGTCATCATTCACACACACATTCATACACCAGGGGGACACAGGAGGCAAGATGGGTGAAGTGTCTTGCCTAAGGACACAACGGCACATGATCAGGAGAGAGTGGGAATCAAACCGACAACCCTTCAGTTACCAGACTACCTACCAACCGAGCCATGGTCTTATATTTTATTATATGTTACTATTATTTACATATAATTTGTTATTGTTATTTTATTTCTGTTTAATTTGATCTATAAATAATGTTAGGATTATCAAATTGGAAGCAATTTCACACTCAAGAACCAATTGAAAGACGTCCAACACGTCCAAGACGCCCAAGATGCCCAATTATTATTATAATTAATAAATTATTATTATAGTATTATTTCAAATGGGGAAAATTAATTCAGTACTCAACCAAATCGGTGTTTGACCAGGCTTCTCCAACGAATTATGATCGAGCTCCGTTTTTTGTCTGTAACACCAAGTGTTCGCTTCTGGAGTCCACGAAACATTTGACAGATTCAGTCACATTTGTATTGTATTATACATTATTCTGTGGGGTCCCTCAAATGTGGACTTGCTCATAATGCTCATTTTCCATCCCTGTGCATGTGTGAAAGTTGTACCGTGTGTAAAAATGCTTTGAAGGATGCAGAATGAGATTATGTCACACTGCTTCATGCCATGGTTCTACTGCCTGTGGGAATGCACAACCAAAAGGTTCCCCTGGGAACAGTAATTGTAGAACTAAATTTGAGCTGGACAGTTCCTATAACTAAGTTCTTAGAACTACTCAGTGGGAAAGCGCCCAATGAGACCTATAATCTGTTCGAGCTAATTGGAAAAAAAACCCTGAAATTTTTTAAGGGGAAAAATAAAAATCTGACAATATGCACATGATTAAACTAATACTTTGTTGCAGCATCTTTGGCTTTTATTTCTGCACTTTGTTTTTGGTTCTGAGTCTATCAGCATTGGACATCTCTATGTGGTCATATTCGCCCACTCTTCTTAATGAACATGGTTTGCGCCAACACTGATTGGTATTTGGAACTGTTCATAACTCTTTCCACCTTCTCTAAGCCCCAAGTTCCAGCTGAAGAAAAACAGCCTCAAAGCATCATCCTGCTACTATCATGCCTTATCGTAGATATGGTGTATTTTTGCATGTTTGCACTAATAATGTTGGTTTCATAACAAATTTTCCCACATGCTTTTGGGAGACTGTATTTTTTATTTTTTTCAAATTTGCTGGGCTTGTTGTGGTATGTTATGATATTTATAACTTTAAGTTATACAGTTAAATTGATATACTTTCTTTTTTGTAAATATTCAGTGTACTCACGAAACACTCTTTAGTCTTTGTCTACTTCAATATCGCTGCTGTAAATCTGGACTATCCCCTTGCAGGATTAACAAAAGGAATATCTTATCTTTTCATCACTTCTGGAGGGATGTCCAGTTCTCAGCAATGTCACTATTATGCCATATTCTCTTCAGCTGATAGGGCTTCACAGAGGTATATTTGATGCCTCGGAAAGTCCGTTATACTGTTCTCCTGTGTGATATCTTTGAACAATGCGATGCCACCAATACTTTGGAAGTTCTCTGTGGACCATGTCCTGTGTTATAAAACGTGACTACAAAAATGTAAGGAGCAGCCTACTAGAACAGTCCAACTTCATATGGGGTTTATTATTTAGATTATTCATTAGATTATTTGTAAGATTATTTATTTAGATTGTTTAGATTATTATTATACATCAAACTTAACTGCCTATTTAAAATGGTGACTCCAAGGTGAGATTGTCTCGTGTGGTTAAATGCTTGTTGTCAAATAATAAAAAGAATTATTTAGAAAGACATTTCCAGAGAAGGCATCCTACATTTGCCCCGTACCCCGACAGATAATACAAACCTGGAAGATAATAAAACCTCAGGAAATAATAAAGCGTGGAAAACCGCTGACAGATGGCGAGTACACGAAGGACTCATTCATCAAAATATCAGAGCACATATTTTCAGACAAAACCAAGGTAATACAGAAAATGAAAGACATGCGTCTCTTCGCAAATGGAAACATCACCAATCACCAAATCACGGACATTAATTCAGCTCCAGTAACTCAACTGCCTGTGATGAGTCTGTGATATGATCGATATCGAACAGACAGCGCTGTTATGCAGGTATATAACTCTGATTGTATTGCTATTGAGGTTCAAGGAGGACTGCGTTTTTCCCTCAAAAATGACACAAAACATATGATTTCTTATTTGTATTTCTATAATTTCACCAACAAAATATAATACATTGGCATTGTATTTAAAATTAACCTTCAAGCACCAAAGATCGAATAGCAGAGTAGTAGTAATAAACTCCTCGTTAGTATAGTGGTAAGTATCCCCATCTGTATCGAACTGGTCTGTATGGAACTGACAACGATCAGACACAGGTTTATATGTGGTATTCACTAGACGCATACCAACCTGACCCAGGCACGGACCCAGGTCTGATGAGCACGGACCAGATGCACGTAGACCAGACCCAGGTCCACACGTGTCTGGCATCGGACCATGCCGGATGCGCTGGTCCATGCCAGACCTTGCCGGACACACCGAACTGTGCCGGACACTCCGCACCAGTCTGGTGCTGGACCTGTGCAGACCTGGGTCAGTCTGCGTGCATCTGGTCCATGCTGGTCAGACCTGGGTCCGTGCCTAGGTCTGTTTGTTATTCATCTAGTGAATACCACCTATGTCTGATCGATGTCAGTTCCTTTTGTTTCTATGTTATTAGTCTACTGAGTAGACTAATATAACTCTGTTGTATGTGACTTTATGTTCAGGTGTTGCAGTTGTATGCGTTTTGGTCTAAATGCATCATGTGTTGAGCCATTGATCAGAATTATGGTTTTAAGAGGTTGGATTAAGATGGGTAGAGCATCACTGCAGGTGCAGGTCTGAAATGCACGGCCAGCCACTGGTAGCAGGTAGTGACACAAGTGTACACAGAGCCTCTACTCTACCCAGAGCAGGTTCAGACCTTCATGGGGTCCTCTGCAAAATTCTGAAAAGGGGCCTCAACATCAAAATAAACATCAAAATCAACAACAAAATCAACATCAAAATCAACATCAAAATCAACATCAAAATCAACATCAAAATAAAACTTGAAGCCCCGTGAAACAAAAGTCAGCCATTAACCTTTTAACATCCTGTGTTATTTCATTTAGAAATGTTTAAAATACCTCCCTAAATCAAGATTAAAGCTGTTCTTCGACCATTTGGAGTACAGATGAAAGAATGGGCGCTTGTAGGTTGTACAATAGCAGTCACTTTTTCTTTTTATGTGACAGGTAAAAAGCTCTGCGCTTACACTTAATTTTTTTCCCCTCTCGCATGTGGTGTTTCACTTTTATTTGTCAACGGTTATTGAGGTACTACCGTTTCCGTGTTATGTATTCAATAAATCAATCAATAAATACTTTGCTGGGGATTGACTATGTTTCCTCCTGAGGTTTCCCCTTCCCTTTTGTCCTGAGGTGAACTATCCACACCTGTCACTGATCTGATCATCAGGACTTTAACAATAGAATAGAATAGAATTTATTGCCATTTGTACATGATAACACAGATACATTGGAATTTTTGGTGTGTGTCCCTGAGTCAGGTAGCTAACTAACTAAAGTAAAAATAAAATTAAAGAATAAAATTAAAATAAAAAACGACTGTACATAAATAAATAGCATAAATAAACTGCACATTACAAACATAAATAAACTGCACCTTATAAGTAAAACCAATGAACATAAAATATGTATGATGAAAAAGTTACAATAAGCACTTAAATATATTGCACATAATGTTGCATGCGGTAGTGAAAGGCAAGTATGTCACAGGTAAGGGATGGATGGAGGTCTCGCACCTGCTGGGTCAACAGTGGAGTGGTTAATGTCCCAGTCAGTGAGTGTGAGAGAGAAGTCTTCCCTCTCTGATGTCCTGAGCCACCAGCCTCACAGCGGCTGGGAAAAAGCTGTTGTGGAAGCGGGCCCTGCGGGTGTTGATGCTCTCAGGCCTGTGGCGTCTCAGGTTGTAGCCTGAGTCCACCCACTGAAACAGAGCATGGGCTGGGTGCTCGGTGTCCCTGCGCATGCTCTGTGCTTTTCTCCAGCTGCGCTGTGTGTTTAAGAGGGGTTCAGTGACTCTCCTCAGTGTCAGAGAGTTATCTAGCAGCCTTGTGGTAAACCTCTGATCCAAGAGAGACTTCATTCTTGAAAATCCTTGTACTTTTTATGTCGGTTTAGATTTCCCTATTTGTGTCTGTTTTGTGCTTTTGTTTTCCAGTGCATCCTTGCAGTAGACCCATGTGTTTTAGAGTGACCATTTGGGGAATCCAAATGGAAAAATTTGGATAGCTTTGGATAATAATAAAAAATAATAAATGTAGAAATTCTATGCATTTCTTTATTTAATATATTTATAATTTTAATTTATAATGTATTCATGATATAAATAATACAAAAATCAATGAGGGCGCACAACTTACCCACCAAAAAAAAAAAAGCAGTAACAAACATTTTCATAATGCTCTGCCTTTTAACCTTACATGTAGGCCCCCACACATAATGAATCCCTGTCTTCAGTGGCTCATTGACTATCCACCCATGACTTCAGGCTTGTCACACAACCTTTTCTTTGAACAGTTGCAATGTGAGCTGGGCATGACTATTTAGATGTCTCTCATACGAGGTTGGATATTTTTTCCGTAAGTTACTAGTTTGCCTACTCGGGTGGATGACGCTGTCATCTGTGTGTTGCACCTATCTCTCTATCACCTCGAGGAAGTGGGGGGCACTGTGAGGGTCATGTATTTTTACTTTTCCAGTGTTTTCAACACCATTCAGCGTGCACTGCTGAGAGGGAAATTGGAGGGAGCTGGAGTAGACCAGCAGCTGACTGCGTGGACCATCACTATACCTCACCAACAGAGCGCAATATGTGAGACTTCATGACTGTGTCTTAGGTGGCCGGCAGAAGTTTGGGGGAGCTGCAGGGCACACTCCTGCCACCTTTTCTGTTTAGATTGTACACTTAAAACTACAGATACAATTCGGACCACTGCCACATGCAGAAGTTCTCAGATGATACAGGCATTACTGGATGCGTATCAGATGAGGACGACTGGGAATACAGGGGGGTCATCAATGACTTTTTTGGCTGTTGTGAGACCAACGGTCTCCAAATCAACGTCAGCAAGCATGACGGTGGAATTCAGGTGGAAGTCACGCCCTACCACACTGGTGAACATCCAGGGAAAAGACATTGGGACAGTGGACTCTTACAAGTACCTGGGTGTTCACATAAACAATAAACTGAACTGGAGCACTCACACAGAAGTCCTGTACGAGAAGGGGCAGAGTCGACTCCACCTCCTGAGGAGACTGACGCCCTTTGGAGTGTGTAAAGACCTTCTATGACTCCATCATAGTTTCCTCTTCTATGCAGTGGTATGCTGGGGGGTGGATGCACACACAGGGACAGGAAGAAGATTGATAAACTGGTGCGGAGGTCTAGTTCTGTACTGGGATTTCCTCTGGAGTCTGTTGTGGTGGTGGGTGAGAGGCATTTTTGCTACTGTAACACACAAATTTCCCTGTGGGATCATTAAATATCCATCTAATCTAATGCAGTCTAATTTAATATCCTTCCTATTAGGAACTCCTGGGAAGCTTTAGGTTGACCAAGTTAGGTGTCAATCAAAAGGTAACAAGTTAGCCTGACTCAGTACTGGTGATATTGGCAGAAAATGTAAATTACAGACAATGTCTTCTAGATTAGATTTTGATTACAGCTGAATATGATCAAGTAGTTGATTTTACACACATAGAGAGGTAAGCAAGTGGTCCCCATATTATTTTGGGGGCACTGCACAATTTGAGTTGTGTGCATATTAGTAGAACCGGTACTGACTCATCCTATCAACTAGTGAAAGTAAAGAAAGCTGAAAAATAAATATTTGGTATGTATATAATCTTGTATATGAAACCCTTCAGAATTAATGAGGACATGTGAAGGGATGATGCACTGACTAGAGCAGCAAGCATTGAAGAGTATTATCAGAATACTTTGGTGTTGATAAAATTTCTCTTTCCCAAATTACTTCCTTGTTTTTCTCTGCCAGTGGACCAAACATTCCTGTTTGCTGTAGGGTACATTTGATTTACATATATACCTGTAGATACATAGTATCTATATACCTGTAGATACTATGAGGTAGAAGGTGTGTGCAGTGGAAAAGAAAAGGACCATGTTGAGAATGGTAAAATAGCATCTAGTTTAGTCTGAACAGCACAGCAAGACCTACATCTCTGGTCTCACATGATACACCAAAACCAAAACTGTTGATGCCACACATTAGATCTTGTAGAACAAGTAAGAATGAATGTATCAAAACAGTATTAAATTTTTTTTAAAAAAAACTGTCGTCTTTGTAAGGATTTTTCTCAGATAGTTTTATAACAAACTGACATTTTTAGAACTTGTACAAAACTGAATACACACACACACATATATATACTGTATATGAGAGAGAGAGGATAGATGGATTCTGGTGGGATCTTATCAATTAATACTTGTATATAGTTGTAGCTCCATGGCTCTTGGAGTCTGTGCCTATGCAACAAACAGCAGTTCAGAGTTCCTGGTGTTCTTGGAGTTCCTTTGTGATACACTAGAAAGTGTCTCATATGGGGACTTCATTGTTATACTGAGAGATTTCAACGCTCATAACGCGCAGAAATTCAAGTACCTTGTAGTCTTGTTGACTAATGAGGGAAGAATTCATAAAAAAAAAAAAAGGATGCTGTATCTGTCTGTTGAGGTGAAGCAAAAAGTCAAACTTCATGATTTACCAATCAACCTATGTTCTGACTCATGTCTGTGGCTGTGTGTGGTAGTTGTTGAAAGAATAAGAGCAGGAATACCAATGGTGGAAAAGGATGTCTTCCCTACGGCGGCTTAACTTAACTAGACGACCCTGATAAGAATTTTTGGGTTTCGGGAGAAGACCCTGGGGGAGACACAGGACATAATCAAAGGATTGTGTCAATGTACTGATCAGTGCAACACTGAAAATGACCTACCATAACAGTTAATGCTAGCAGAGTACTTATTTGTAAAACTGGCTTTAGTTGACCTCTCTATCCAAGCCACGATGGCATTCATATTCTCCTCCTCATCCTTTTTTTGACGTCATATGCACAAATATTGATGTATTTTGCATGCTCATGACATTTTATTCTTGAGGATTCTAGTTGACTCACGTGCATCGTAGGCCGGAATTCAGCTTGCATTTTCATTGCTCATTCTATATACAGCACTGTAATGTGCACTCGTCAAATGTCATGTTGCACCCAAATTCACATTCTACAGTGTGGCTTGCTTATAACACTGGTCAAATTGTGGTGTAAGGAGCCATTAGTGTAAACTACAGTAAAACAATGTGAAAAATGTACTGTCTTCATATTATGTTGTTGTATCTCTCAAGCTATTTTTATCTCATGTCATCTTTGGCTTATTCTTTTTTTTGTCTTGTTTTGTTTTTTGAGTTCTTACTTTCATCTTGTTAGTTTTGCCTTTTTGCCTTTCTGTTTTTTGCCTTTAAGTCAGTGACATAATTTTGTCTTCTCACTTTTTTGTTTTCATATGGTTTACACCATGTTTTTCTACAGTGAGAGTTGTTTTTGTTGCCTTTCACGTCATTTTGTGTCTTCAGGTCATGTTGAGCTTGTGCACTTTTTCTCTTGTTGCAGTTTCCATTCTGCTGCATCTCTTAGATCACTCACTGCATATTTTATGTCATCTTCTTGCCTCTTTTTACATCTTTTATGTCCTAAAATAATCACCCCATTACTTCCACACCAAGAGAGTAGTCTTGATGACTACTCCATCTCAACAAAAGGACCAGTGATTGAAGGCCACCATTGTAGACAGTGCTTTTTTTAATCCCCACAGCACATTTCCATTTGTCACTGTAATCCACCTTCTCCAGCAGCCACATGCAGGCCGCCTTAATTGGCCTTCCACTGCTCTGTGTATAAGTGGATAGCAGCATCAAAGGCTTGAAGAGAGGACACATTACTTTGCAGATAACAGCAGGAGCAGAGACACAGACATTAATACATCTCAATAGCTATAACATATTTCATATATAGGTAAATCTCAGCAAAATTGCTGACTCTATGTATGTAAAACACAGGCTGCAGCACCCAGAATCCTTATTTTTTTTAAGTTCACCTTTATATCCGGTTGTGCTTTCAGTTAAAATGGCTGGTGTGCTCACTAGCACACCTTTTGAGGCAACAAATCAGATTCAGAGGGAATGGAATTCATAACTTTTTCCTTAGGCCAGACTTTTAGGAGTTTGATCTAGACCTGCCTCCTAATGGACTACTTGCACATAAACTTCCGCATTCACTGAAATGCGGCTCGCTCATTTCCGGTTACTTAAAAAATAGCGGTGTTTT
>JAPTHA010187601.1:0-12273 GCA_029814585.1 Gymnapogon annona | reverse complement strand
GGGGGGGCAGACTGAAAATACTTGTAATAAAAATAATTGCTTCAGTATTTCGGCTCAGTCTGCTATGTTAAGAAAACTTAAAGCCTCTGAGTCAGGATGTGAAGAAGCATCACCACCTCGCTTCATCCTGTAGTGACAGAGATAACATGTTTGCATGTGAAAGAGAAGGTGACAGGAGTCGGTATACAGCAAAAAACAGTTTGTTTCCATTTTTTAATTTTATTTTAATTTTTCAAACAAATCAATAATTAATATTGATTTTTTAAAGATATTTTTCATTTTTCAAATACATTTTGTTTTTCCTTTTCAAAAAATCTAAATGTCTTTTTTATTCTTCATTTAACATTTTTTTAAAATTTTGTTCTGCAAAAACTTTTTTTCATTTTAATTTCTTCTCTTTTTTGTTCAGTAAAAACTTAAGTACTCCTGTAAATATTTACTTCATTTTAATTTTTCTAAAAATATTTTTTTTGTTTTTCCAAAGTTTTGTTTTTGTTTAGTTTATAATATTTTTGTTTTCATTTTTCCAAAAATGTTTTTTGCTATTTTAATCTTTTGTATCTGACCATGCCATTATGGGTTGGGAATGTCGTCTTGTAGTATATCAATATAAGTGATATTTTGTAATGAAAAAAAAAAACAAACAAAACATTTGAATTAAATCTTTTATAAGTTCCCTAGTTCCCACATTCTCTTTTGCATAGCCTTGGACTTGTGCATCCGACCAGTCCCACAGTTCTCATTCAACAATGACGAGTTGGTTCAAATGGTTCATTTATTGGCGTCCACTGAATCACTTTTATTACACAATAGACGACCTGTAATGGCAGTCTTGTCTTGGTAGCACAATATGATTCTGCAGAGAGAAAAACATACAGCACAGCATGTAGGAAACAAAAGAAACTAATGCCTAAAATGAAACACTGTTGGAACAAAACGCTGCAAAAATCCCTTGTGACAAACAGTGGCTACTTTTTGTTACGTTCTGCCGTAAAAGACATCTGAATTCCTCCACCCTCAGCTCAATTCACAGGAAATTTCTGCATCCAATGTGACAACAGAGGGCGGCGTAACACAAAAGGCAAAGTTTAGGTCTCCTAATATCTGAAAATAATACACCATTTCCTTTGGTTAAACAGAGGCTGTAGTTGTTTCCATTCTCCTCTTTTTCCAGACAATTAAGAGACTAGCAAGTAGCATTTCTCCATTGAATATGCAAGATTATCCTGCGATAGACTCCAGTGACCCCCGCGACCCTGCAAAGGATGCAGCGTGTTTGGAAAATGAATGAATGAACCTCAGCATCACTGCCTGTACCTTTAACTACAGCTGACACTCATCTCTCCTGTCCAACAAACCAAGCAGCTTCCAAAATGACAGGACTGAGCTGTTTGACTTGTTAAACGTATAACCTATAAATAAAAATTATTTTTTTTCTGTCTGTACGCTACCTGCTGGAACCAAAACTGAAAAATGTGTACAATATTTTTCCTTCTCCATCGCTGAAAAAATGTGTAACGTCACATAAGAATGAAACAAAGGCCGTTGATCCTGGAAATGAAGGATTGCTTTTCAGCTGTAACTTTTTTTTTTCAAGGTAAAACCAATTCTTCCAAAGAAAAAAAAAAGACCAAAAAAAGCAGCAATTCTGCTTGTGTTTTTATCATTCGAAATATTTTGTCGTCTTAATAAAGCATTTCACTTGTTTTCTAAAAATAATTTCTAAAATCCATAAAAATTCAGCTGGAAATGGCTTGTCTACCAATAATGGTAATATTCACCACATGCTGTGTTAAACATCAGAAAATGTATTTAGAATATCATTATTTTATTCACATCATCCAGCTGTGCACACCCTAACATAAAAAGACTCTTTTGTTTTCACTGTTTATCAAGATTGTATTTCCGATATACTTAAGGTTTGATTTTTTTTTAAACAACAAAACTGGGATATTTCTTGAGAAAATCATTCTTAACACATCCAACACTTGTTTTATAAAAACCGAAACCTTGTCTAATACACACACAAACATTTTGCCTCAATGTCCAAAATCCAAGCAAACTAAAATAAACATGTACTTTATGTGAGAGAAAAACTGAAAAAACTTACTAAGGGGTCACAAACACAAATTTCTTGTCTAATAACATACAAGCTGCTGTGAAGTCGACCACGTAGGTGACAACTGTCGACGACGAGAAAGGAAACACGATCTGAAATTATTCTAATACTTTTGTCGTCTTCTGTGTAGTCAAAGCCTTCTTTCTCACTGTGTGTTGGGAGAAGCCTCAACTGAGCAAAAAAATAAAAAACAAAGCCCTAATTGTATATCCTCTTCACAGTGTAATCACAAGTGAGACTTGTAAGAGCAAAACTAACCATGTCTGCTGCTCACTTTGAGCATTTCTGCCTGTTGAAGCTTTGCCCCTTCCCTACTCCTACATCAGCGGCGTTCTCCAGTGTCTCAAAATAAAAACAGAAGACAAACTTGAAGCTGGTGGGGTGAATCGTTGACAACCGGGAGAGAGCGGGGGGGTGGGGGAGGGATTCCAGGCTGCCACAGTCTCTGTTATTAACGTTCCGCTCTCTGTCATGTCCTGCAGGTTTAGAGTTTACCGTGTCGGCAGACGTCTGACCGCGCGAGTCCCCTGGCTGGTCCAACTGCGAAGGAGTCGTTGGCGTATCAATCATGGTGTGACGTTCAGGCAGGGCAGGGGGGGGGGCAGTTTGTCTCGGTGTAGGCCTCAGTCGGTGGAGAAGAGGTCCCCTGCCGACGGGAGGGGAGCCAGACCGCCGGTGACGTTGGGTAGGAGGGAGAGGTCAGGGAGACTCTGGATGTGGGACTTGAGCTCTTTCCTCACCTGAGTCACTCTCGCAAGTTTCTGCTTATACTCCTGAAAATGACACCACAGGAAAACACAAGATGAAAGGAGCTGTTCTGATAAATATATTTAAGTTTCTTTGTTTTCAAGATAAAATATTGCCCGTATTGTCCCACATTTACAAAATTGATACACATAAAATTTTAAATATATATACGTATAAAAGCTCAATCAATTATTTATATATCATGCATAATAAGCAGGGTGAAGAATGATAATGAGTTTTTTCTGCTTTTTCCCTTCCAGGGTTGCCACAGCAAATCCAATTCACATATTTGATTTGGCAGGAGTTTTTACGTTGCCCTTCCTGACACAACCTTTGTATTTATCCAGGCTTGGGATCGGCACAAGGAGACAGACACCCCCTTGTGGTTACAGTAGGCATTAGCATGAAAGGCCTTGCCCAAGGACCCACACCGGAAGCTCATCCCGGGAATCGAACCCAGGTCCCCTATGCAGCAGCCCTGTGCCTTATCAACTGAGCTATCCAGCAGCAATGGTGAGGAATAAAGTGCACAAAACAAATAGGACATGTTTTGAAAAATAATGAGATAAACAAATAAAAAGTAAGACAGTATGAAGCTCTTTTCCACTGAGTCTAACCCACAGCAAATGGCGCTCAGTTCAGACTACTATGCATGTACACTGTCACAACAATTATCTTTGTCTAATTTCCTCACTGTGTTGCTTGCTGACCTACAGTGCAAGGAAGAGTCATGACTTTACTAAATTGGTTCAAACATCATTACCTCTACATTGAAGTCGTCGACAACTTAACTGATCACATCTCAGAAACAGGCCTGTTTGTGATTGTGTGTAAATCTGTACACGTTTGTATCTGTATCGCAGTTACCTCTAGTTTCTTCTCTCTCTCCATGAGCGCCTCCTTCTGGCTGCCGATGTATTCTGTCAGCATGCGCGCCAGCTGCCTCCGGTCTTCCAGCTCCGCTGCCAGTCGGCCATTGTACTCGGCGAGCAGTAGACAGGCTTCATCCACAGTCTTCGACAACTTGTCTGCTGCCTCTTTGTCTGGAGATGCAAGCGCGCAGGCATTAGATGCAGAAGACAACATTCATTACAGCATTTTTGTTGTGCAGAGCGTTGAAGGTGAATTCACTAAGTCCTTTCGGTATTTTAGCCTTAACTTTGTAAATACTTCTACAGTATTTCTTCATTTCATAGTTTTATAATAAAAATTCAATTCATGTGGTATAAAGTCAAAATGCATTATTTTGCATGAAATAAAATTAGTTTCATCTCATTTTCTGATCAGGTTAGTTCGTCGAAAGTGTAATTTTTTGGTATATTTTATAAATGTTTGTTATTTGACATACACCTACACAATTCCCATATTAAGGTATATCTTTATTATTTCTTCAATGTATTGTGTTTTGGGGAGTAAAAGACTAATGGGTACAATGGAGTTTATAGTTGCTACAAGTAAATCCTGGTTTTGTTTGTGTAGTCATGTACACACAGATGGCAAAATACACAATCTACTGGACACACAGTGAGGTTCAGCAAAGCACCAACATTTATGTAAACATTACCAGATTTGCTTAGCAAATGTTTTGAGGACGGAAATGCGCTTTGCATCATTAGTAGACCACATGGATACACACAATGGATTCGGGTGAGTAACAGTGAACGTAAACATAACATTTGTTCTTTCACAATAACTCATGACTTATCAAAATGACAAATGTAAGTAACCGAAATATACTTTTATGTACCAACGATTTGTTATATACTAGGGAGGATTTTTTTTTATAAACTCTCTTTTTACCTCAAAAGAAATGTAAATAAAGTGTGATTCTTACCAGTGATCTTCTCCAGCAGAGAGACGTCCTGAACCTCTTGTGGCAGCGAGGCAATCTTCTGACGAACAGCTGCATCTCCTGATGCTGCATTTTCCAAATCCTGCAGAGCCTTCACCAACTCCTCAGTCTGAGTTTTGAATGAATAGGGGAAGAAATTTTAGATTAAAAAATGAAAAAAAGAAAGGAAACGTGTGAATGAACAGGAAGAGTGAATTTTTGTTTCAAAGAGCTGCAGTCTTACTAGATGTGCTGCAGAGTTGTCGACTGCATTTCGTGGCGATGTGTGACTTCTGTAGTCATCATCGTCGTCATCTTCATCTTCCTGGATTTTGTGATGAGGCCTTTTTATTGCCTTTTTCTCTTCTACAGAAAGGATCAAACACAACATAGCACTTATCATAAAATGACTTAATTTGATTGTTATGAATCAAATTCTAACATTGTTAACTATGACAAGGCAATACAAATTGTTGCTTCCAAAATAAGAACATGGTTTTAAGCTACAGCTCAGGCAAACAGCTCGACAAAACATTCACAACACAGAGACTATATAATTTGTTGATTAAATTATTGCATTTCACAATAACACATTTGTCTGTAATAGTTTAACATGGACATTGTATTGGTCACATGTGTTGACGTAAGTGGTCCTTGTAATATTAGCTGATAAACTTAAAAAAATAGTCTAGCAAGTGAGCATTTTATAACAAATATTGAAAAGTTGTTTAACCTGAAGGTCTGGGGCTGTTTGAGTCCTCGATGGCCAGTTTGAGCTGCTGAATAAAGTCACTTCTATAGAGGTTCCTCTCCTTCCAGATGTTAAGCAGTCGCTCCATGGGCTTTTTACAGTTGTCATCCGCATCACTGCTGGAGGACAAATAACTCACAAATTCAATAGAAAGTCATACAGTTATAAGGACATGATGAATTCTTTCACAGAGCACAATTGTTCATTTTCATGTGAGACACCAGCAAGAAGCAAAATCAAAGTTCTATCGTTATTAGGGCTTCAACTACAGTTCCCCTGGTTTTGGCAGTGGCACAAACTGAGTCTTTGTATAAATGTGATTTATTTGGCAACAACAGTTTTCAACATAATGTTCTGTGCACTAAGGCTCCTTGGCCAGAATGTAGGCCTTTGCTCCCCCGTACACACATGAATCACAGAGACATAATAAACACCATAGCAAAGATGGCCAGTGGTGTAGCAGCTCCATCCCAAGAATAGTTCTACAGCTTCAGTCATTGGGCTTTTGCTCAGTGCCATTCCTTTACTTTCTTAGTCAATTCCACTGGCATTTTCAGTTGAATAATCTCTCAACTGACACTTCCCTTTCTGCATATGACATTTAACACACGACCCTATTGCTTATCTGTTGCTTGGTAACCAACTTCAATGGAATTATAATTTGTTGCTGAAAAGCAACAAATTATAGCACCATTAAAGCACCATTAGACCTTGAAAATATAGGTCAGTTTCACCTATTTTCAATAGTCTACTGCTCAATACCCACCTGCATCTACAGTAACAAGTTGAAGCAGATATATTATTGCATTCTTCAGATGTTGTTACTTCGTTGAATTGACAGACGACAAAACTATAATGATTCCTCTAAGTGCAGAGTAAAATCGCAGGAAATGTTTACAACTGGGGCTTGCAAAAATACTTTTACTTGAAAGGTTGAATTTGTTGGTTATGTCGAGTTATATTTGAAAGAAATTGTTTTTACGCGAAAAATATAGGTATACAGAAAATTATAGGTGTTTTGCGTTTGCGAACATGTCTTTCTGGGTACCCGTAGCTCAGTGAGTTTTGAACCTTCGGTCCCCCGTACCCACGTGGACGGGGGAGCGCACAACAAACACCACAATGGAGACGGCCAGCAGTAGAGGAGCTCCACCCCAAGAATACTTCTACGGCTGCAGTAATGTGGAGTCGTTTTGAATGACTGGTTTCACACTCAGAATAGTCAAACCGTGGCTGTAAACCAGGCCTCCAAGCTGTTGCTGACTGGGTTCGGGTCCCTTCGGTTATCCGTGGTCTCCCCCATATCTGGGTCGGACCCGTGTCGCCCCATTTCCCCTGTCTGTCTCCCTCGCGTGCCATTCCTAAAACTTATTCTGAAGGTTCATCATACCTTGAATTGTCGGAGGCCATGTCCATAAACATGTTTAAGGTTTGTGAAAGTCCGAGGTCCCTGCGGTACCGGCATCCACAGTGAATGGTTCTTGCGTATGTTGCTACGGGATACGAGTGATTCGGGTTCGATATCTTTACAACTAGACTTCAAGTTTCCCGGTAAAGCTCTTTCTGTCTTTGTTTTTGGACTCATGAAAGTAACTCAAAATTATCAGCAAAAATTAAAATACGCACTGGCTGAATATTTTATCAACGGCAGATAACGAGTTAATATATTCCCCGTGATATCATGAATTAGCATAAATACTCGCATTTGTCCATGTACGTGCAACAAGCAATTGAAACCGGATCGTTATATGTGCATTTTCAGATTTCAGCGTCAAATATGTTGGTTTTCTCAAAATGGTTGCAGTCTCCACTTATAATCTTTTAAGTAGAGGATTGAAAATCGAATCGGACATCGAGTTTTTCCATTTAAAAATCAGAGTTTTTTTTAAGTTCCTATCCCCCAGCCCTTTTCCAAAATGAAAAGCTTGTGAAAATAAAATGCAGGTCACTGCCAATACTTTGGACAACGATTAACAATTTTTTTTTTTTGCTATTTATGACTATTCAATTTAATATCAGGATAAATGTCTTTACAAATTGCAAAATTAGTCTCAATTCTGCACAAATGATCATCTGGAATTAGTTACAGGTCTTTTCTTGAAAATAACTAAATTTATTGACTAATTATCAAAATAGTTTATATTTGGTCTACTAATACATTATGAATGTACATAATGCAGACCTAACAAACCCATTCACACATAATGTTTGAAACAACACAAGCCAATGGTCATTTTAGTTGTGAAAATAAAAAAATGTGTCACCTGGCTACATGGGAGCAGGCATCGACGAGAACCGACTCAAAATCTTTGGTGAACTCTGGTCCTTTCTTCTTGCTATTTTGGATGACATCATTGGCCAAATAGAGAAATGTCAGCTTCCTGCTGGTTTTAGCTGAGAAATACAGGAAAACAAGAATACATTTTCTATGTAAATCAAAAGGTCTAAGAAAAAAAACACAAACTGATCCATATCCATTTAAAATAAATATACAAAGCACGAAATGTACAGTGAACAATGTACAATGTACAAGTGAACATAATTATATTAGCCAATCTTTTTCTTCATAGTTGCATATTTATGGTCACCTTTGATGCCAAATACTTTACAAGTTTTCAGAAAATGGGCAAAATACACAGTCAATTTACACTAACCATTAATGTATCGCTAAGCAGATTTGTAGATATGTGGCAGAATATCCTAAACACTGACTAAACATTGGTACTAAGATTTCCTTTGACTCGAGAATCAGAATCATTTAATTGTCACTGTAAACATTGTCAACAATATTCACTGCGAAAGTCTGTTTGGCAACTCCACATGACAGCAGGTACGAAAACAAAAAAAGAGGATGAACTAATTAGATTTTGAGAGGTCAAGGTGAAATATTAAGGCCATTGTGTATGGCAGCAAACAGATATTGGGCTTACTTTCAGATTTTGTATTACATGGCAAGAATAGTGGAGACATGTGAATATTAACTGCCATTTACGCTCTTAAGTTTTCAAATGCAAATACTGGAAAAAACCACAAAAGCAGTGTCTCACTTCCCTTCATTTCAATACAATGGTTTGGTCCTTTTGAGCATCATCTGACATGTTGAAGGTCAACGTGTTGTAGTAAAATGTATCTACCTTCTGATAACTAAAACAGTCTATGGGAACTTTTCTTTTTTCGAATGTTTACCTTTCTTCTATGCAGCTGTTGCATATAAAGGTGTGCTGGGATTCTTTATAAATGAATTAAATGATAGAAAACAAGAACTCCATATTTACTTGTATCATCAGCTGACAATTCTATGACATTTCGTTACCAGATTCACAAAACAACATGTAAAACACCACTTTTGTGCTTTAAAGATTCACACTTTATGGGATTTGGGAGAGTTTACTTTGAATAACACACGCCTCACCTGTAACCTGCAGTTTACCATCTGCCCTTTAGCATTAGTAACACATCAGGCAAACTCTTGGCACCATATTAACCACCTTAATTAGTGGAAATGTTGTAATAAACCGTTAACAAGGTATATTCCTATGTAAGAGTCAAGAAAAGTACATCTTTCTGGCATGATGGAGATTCAACATCTAAAAGTACTTCCTTTGGCTCACCTTTTTTCAGCTCTCGGTGCCACACTTTGACGATGAGAGCAGAGTGTTTACGGTGGTGGATGATCCACAGCGACAGGGTCTGGACGCTTTGCTGCGAGCTGCTCAGCTCCGACAATTTCTTCTCCAGGGCAGACTCCGAGAAGGACGACATGCCTCAAGTCTTGTCTTGGTGTCCTCTGTGCCCTAACTGAGCCCGAACCAAACCGAACCACAGGAAACCGACCGAGCTACTTTGCAGAAACTCGCTCCGTCATCGAAGCTGAAGTTATGTCGTTAGCTTACAAAACTGTCTGGCTCTCTAGCTTTTTGTTTAACTAGTTTCTTATGTCACCGAGTTACTAATCAACTCAACTGGAAGTTATGAGG
Organism: Gymnapogon annona; assembly: GCA_029814585.1. Taxonomy (NCBI): domain Eukaryota; kingdom Metazoa; phylum Chordata; class Actinopteri; order Kurtiformes; family Apogonidae; genus Gymnapogon; species Gymnapogon annona. The sequence goes on along the minus strand of JAPTHA010187601.1, from coordinate 2,848 downwards.
CGATCAACTGGGAGTTAAATCGCGAAGTTTATCAGCAGCTGTTTCCTTAGTCTGCAGTGTTTGTTTACAGCTAATGTTAGCCAGCCGAGCTAATCAGCCGTTAGCGCGGTAACTCCAACCAGAGTTTAAATAGTCAACGCCACTGTAACGTAAATGAAGACCGTTTCTGGAATTCGCCAATTAATGATAGATAACCCAAGAGAGAACAGAAAACTCACGCTTTGTCTGTGCTTGTCTAACTAGTCAGGATGGTTTCTGACAAAAAAATGGCAGCTTGCACTTTCACCTCAACGTGCGCGTCGCATAGTAATGACGCAATCAGACACCCGGCCTCACCAGCTTTATACATTACTTAAATATTTATTAAATTGACGGCTATTTCTACAACATTAAAATGGCTACCCACATTTTACTTTGGTTTCCAGTCTTATTTAAAATGTATTTATTCATGGTAAATATTTGATTATAATGCACCATATAATAATCCTTGTGTGGTTTGTAATGCAAAAAGGTATGTCCAGCAATATACATATTTAATTTATCTATTAAAATAGAGTAGGATACAACAATCACTACAAATTAACGTCACAAGTGAATAGCATGTAATAAGTGTAAATGAGATCAAGATTAAACATTCAAAAACATTACATTTATACACAATAGGCTATATAATATTAGTATTTCTGTTCTATTCTTTTGTATTTAATCAATTTGCGGTTTGATAATACACTTTTGTGGCAGTAACTACTCACTGTTTATGATGCATCTTCATCTTTTTGTGCCTTTTTAAAATAAAGACTACTTTTTACTTAAATCATCACTACATTATCATATAGCCTCTATAGACCTTAGAATTCAGTGAAAATTGCTACAGAATGTAACAATTACAAGTAAAGAATCATTGTTTTTACAAACAGGGATATTTACATGGTCATTTGCCTCCAAAATACTGTGGTTAACAAAATACCTGTCAAAACAGTGGGTTTGGAGCTTGAGATCAGGTGACTTTCAAGCAAATGCTACAGGAGTCCAACAGGTGTGTTTAACAAAATGAGACTCAATATCAACCAAAATGCAAAGTGACCCTCTGCTTGTCTTCACAGCAAAAACATGAGACTTAAAGCTAGTATTTTTATTTGATTCGAATTCGACAAATACTTAATCCATTTTACCACATGTTGGACTTGACTTACTACATATTTACTACATACGTACATACTTCTTATTATTATATGACTGTGAAGTAAATAATGGAACATTTTATTTTATTTGAATCTTTCTTTATTTTGGGACAACTGAGTCAGTCTATCCTTAGTACTAACAAGTTGACAAGTATGCTGTTCAGGGACCCAGCCACAATGAACTCACCATTGTGTCATTTTTTTTGTTTACACAAGATGTGTCTGTTTAATTTTACAGTGCTTTATATTATTCTCTCTGTAGAAAAAGCAGTTATTCACTATAATAAATGTTTAGCGATTTTTAGAAATAGTCACTATATACTATTATTAAAGATTTACTGAAAAATGATAAAATAAGCGTGACTGTGATGTGAGTCAAAAGGGAAAAAAAATCTTGTGAGTGACACAGTCATAACAATTACATGTTAAACAGTAAAATTACTAGATTTGTTTTCCATCAGATATTTTTGTGTGTTATATGTATGCATTTATGGAATTTTTTTTTTATATGAGTATCATTTTGGAGGCACAACCAAATTTCATTGTGTTTTATCTTAAATAATCTCATGATTCCTTGTAAAGGTAAATTCACCATGAACATAAAAGGTGGAAAACAAAACTTTTCAGACCAAAAACAGTAATTAAACATATTTAAGCTTTTAGAGATCCAAGTAGCACAACCTAAACCATACTACTAACCTTTTAAAATAGATGTGAATTCAGCTAGTTTCTTCTCTGAGTACTGTTGTTCCTCACTGAAATATTATTAAAACAATGAAAATATCATTAAGAAAATGAATAAATATTTGTTAAAACCTTTGTACTCCATTTCCTCAAGAATGACTGTTATCACCTCCATTGGAGTCTGAATAAGTTGTCAAAGCTTAAAGAAATTTCATGGCTTGTTACACAAACGTAATTGCTTAATGGGACGGATACTCCACAGTCACACAAACAAATGAGACATGCAAATGCTCTTCGCCCAACACTAACATTTCCAACAAAAATGCAAACGGGTGTGATTGAAAAACTCTCTCCTGATCTACTTTGAAGCCACCCTGACTCCTACAGCCTGAGGTGGAGGTGAGTATGAGTATGGGAGGAGCTGCGTTGGTTTCCTTCGGTTGGCTGATGCTGCAGATGGCCGATGGGAAGCTGGATTACTTCAAGGGACATGGGATGTATCTTCAGGGGAACTTCTCCATCACTGGGTTCTTTCCTGTTTTCTATGGAAAAGATCCGAGCTCTGACGTGCCTGCTTTGCCTCCATGCAATGAGTAAGTGTCCGGGGCAGTCGTTGGATTTATACGTCCACGGTCCTCCTGAGGTTCTTTTTCACAGTTCAGTGTATGTCAGACGAGAATAAATATCTGCTTATTTTTAATGTCACAGAGATTATTTATCTTCAGTTAGAAATTGACAGCGAGATATATAGATGGATGGATGGATAGGTGGTTGAATGGATGGATGAATAGACAGATGGACATATAGATAGAAAGAGATATGATAGACTGATAAAGAGATGAATGGCCAGACAAGTGGATGAATGGGTGGGTAGATGATGGGTGGATAGATGATGAATGGATGGATAGTGGATAGATAGATAGATAGATAGATAGATAGATAGATAGATAGATAGATAGATAGATAGATAGATAGATAGATAG